>PVKE010028335.1:0-20967 GCA_004027555.1 Craseonycteris thonglongyai | reverse complement strand
CCTCCAGGCATGTTACGGTCACAGCAAACCTTGCAGTCCCTTTTTGGCCCTTGTAGTACTATGTGAAGCTTCCCATTTAGTCGGATTTCATCGGAATGCGACAGAGACGCTTGCTCACGATGCTGGCGATATGATCCTCTCAATTGCTCGACAAGTGTTTTTAGAAATCTCAAATTGCTGAGTGGCTTTTCCCCTCTTTTGGTCTTTTCTAGTTTATACAGAATGTAGGAATTGATCAGGCAAATTTCCATGCCCACCCCCCCCCAAAAAAGCTTATGCCACCATTTAAGAGATTTTCGCAGAAAACAATACCTTGATGCATATTGGTCCGCCCGATCAACACCACCCATATATTTTATATAATTCAAAACAATATTGGGTTTCTTGACCATTATTTCCATACCACCTTGTGTAATCCTTTTGACCGTTGACATTCCTGTGTCACCCCTTGTAGTCAAACAAGTGACAATCCTCTTATCTTTCCACCCTAAAAGTAAGGCGTTACCCTATCGATAAGCGACCGTGGATTTTTTCAAAAAATTTGGCTTTTTTATTTCCTTGGGCAATTCTTTCCTGTTCGTTAAGATCGTTCTGGAGATATTGCATTTCAATTTGGCTAGTTCTTGAGCTAAGACATAACTAGTATAGTAGTGATCCATGTACATATGGTGCCTCTGAGCACCTGGAATTTTCTCCAACAACATTTTGTATAAGTGTATCGGAATTCTTGATGAAAGAGGTAAATTGGGTCTGCCCAAGAGCTCTATTGTGAGTGATCCATAATATGGCAAAATGCAGCAAATGTAGCCAGCCAGTCTTCGAGTCAGCTAGAGTATAAACTCTGATACCCCATTTTGTCAGTTTCTTAGGATTGTATGTTATGATTTGACACTTCAAATCAGCTGGGCGCCGCAGCTGCGCCACTCGAGTTATAAGAGCTACAATTGCTTCAAAGTCCATGGTACACGGAATTCCACCCCAGACATTGCGAGCGATTGACGATCAACCAAAATTGGCCTCGCGATCGACTTGTTGGCCACCCCTGGCCTAGATGATCTTAAATGTCCCTCTTACTGATGATATTCCATGATTATAGATGTCATTGTCTATGAAAAGTATATTATAAAAGGCTTAAGCAAGAACAAGGATATTTAGGTTTTTTACATATATATATATATATATATATATATATATATATATAAATCTCAAATACTTTGAAACATTTGGAGGGGTGAATATGTAGATATTGAAGTTCTTTTAATAGAAAATTGAAAGCAGTGACTTTCTGTCACAATTAACAGATAAGTGCAAATCTCAACTTTTCTCCTAGAGCCAAGCACAGGATGACAAGTAAAAGTGGAGGAATTTAGGAGGATTTAACCTGATTCCACTACAATAGGGGATGGAAAGTATAGCTGCTTCTCAGAATTACTTGAACCTTTGTTTTTTTGTTTTCACCTTTTGAATTTTGTTCCCTTTATTTCGCAAATACATAATTCTTCTCACCTAACCCAGCCTACATCTGTCTACCTTCTCTTTTGGCCCAATCTCTGTCAAATCATACATAATAGTGCCCAAATTTTTATTTTAGTAAGAGAGTTCTGAAGTCCTATCTTGTTCCTACAGATAATTCTATATATGCTTCTAAATGATTTAAATCAATATTCTGTTCTTTTGCAGTTTGAAAAAGGCACTAAATATGTTGCTTTTTGAAGCTGATAAGAATAGCAAACCACTCTGGGCATAAAGTTTGGGTAGGACTATGGAGCCAAGTAAAGTCTCTAAAAGATTTCAAATAGTTATAGAAGGCCCTCCATGAAATAAATCTGGAAGCTTTCTTCTGGCAGAAAATTAAATGATTCATTACTGTAGCAAAATTCTGTAATCCATGAGGAACACCACTTTTATGTGGATTAACACGATGATCAGAATTGAGTTCGTTTTGCTGGAAAATGTGGTTGGTGTGCTGGTTCTTTAAGACTTAATAATGATTGCCTTGTAAGTGGTATGGTCACTCAGAAATAGTTTTTTTCCTATCTTTCTATTCCACCATCCTTAGTGTGTAGTGTTTGTCTTCATGATCACAAGATAGCTGCTACTCTGACAGGTATTGTCCGATGCCTCATTCATCAGGAACAGGAGAAAATAAAGGACAAACACTTCCTCTGGAGTGCTCCCGAGGGAATTCTGTCTTTATGTAATTGGCCATTGCTGTGTTACCCTTAGCTTTAAGGGGAGCTGTAAATTAAACAATTTCATTTTCCAGCCTTTGTATTACTTTAAAAAAAGGTGGGGGGGGGGCAAGAGAATTGGGATGAGCTGTTCAATGATCCACTTAAAGTATCTGTCATAGTTAGTCAGACATTGATAGAAAAGAGATACAAGATGACTTGATTTCTTATGTTAAGTGCCTATATGTGGATACCTTGATTATAAGGCTGAAAGCTTAAGGACCTTGGTAATTTCTGTGTGGACTCCTTACCCCCAGTATCATAGCTTTGTTCCTGATCTCTCCATATGTGTCATGGAACAACCTATTGGAGGTCAACTCTTCTGAACTTGTAAATTATATAAGATAGCAGTAATCTCTTTTTATCTTAAAGCTTTTTAGAAATGGTATGAAAAGAAGAATTGTAATTGCATTGCACTATCATATAAACAGATGAGACAAAATACTAACTCTCCTCCCCACTCCCATCTTGTTTTCTTCCTCAGAAGCTGTAGATGAAACCAAACCTAAGGAAAGTGCCCGACAGGATGAGGGTAAAGGAGAAGAACGCGAGGCGGACCAAGAACATGCCTGAACTCTAAGAAATGGCTTTCCACGTCCCCACCCTTCCCTCTCCTGGGCCCTGTCTCTCCTCACCCTCTTCTCAGCTCCACTCTGAAGTTTCCCTTCCTTTCCTGCTCACGTCTATGAGTCCGTCCTCTCCCACCCACTAGCCCTCTTTCTCTCTGTGTGGCAAATAGTTAAAAAAAAAAAAAAAAGCAGGAAAGATCCCAAGTCAAACAGTGTGGCTTAAACATTTTTTGTTTCTTGGTGTTGTTATGGCGAGTTTTTGGTAATGATGATCCAATCATTTTGGGAAATTCTTGCACTGTATCCAAGTTTTTTGATCTGGTGTGTGTGGCCCTGTGGGAGTCCAATTTCCTCTCTCTCTCTGTTCCAAGTGTGTGCGCAATGTTCTGTTCATCTGAGGAGTCCAAAATATCGAGTGAATCCCAAACCATTTTTTGTTTCCTCCTTTTCAATGTGATGGAATGAAAAAAAAAAAAAATCAAAATCCCAGTTTGTTTTGAAAATAAATAAATACATAAATAAATAAAGCAGATGTGCCAATTAGTATAACTTGCGGCTCTACGGCTCCTTTTTCAATCTGAATATTAATAAATCATGAGAGTAATCAAACTCCAGTGGCTCTGTGTTTCTGTTCTACCTTCTCATTAGTTGGTTTGACACATTGGGGTCTTACATTTTATCTTCTTTCTTGCTTCCCAATCTGACACCAACAACCCTGATAAAGAAAAGGTAGATGAAGCCTAAGGCTCTGGTCAGGACCAATGACTTTGGTCTTTGATGGGATTGAAGGTGCTGTGTGCCGGTCTAACAATTAAGTTTGCGAACTCATTCTCAAAAAAGTGCTACTTACCTCATTGCTGAATATCACTACAGTCACCTTTGGAGTACTGTCCTTGGGAAGTTATTCAATGATGCCTGTGCCTAGTCCACCCTTCAGCTCAGTTTTGGAACTCTTTCTGGAATGGCCATCAGAGCCATCGTCATATTATCCTTGATGTCCTGAATGTCATCAAAATGTCTTCCTGTCAATATTTCCTTTATCTTTGGGTAAAAACAAGTCATAGGGGGCCTGATCAGGTGAGTAAAGGAGGGTGTTCCCATACAGTGCTTTGTTTATTGGCTAGAAACTCCCTTATACACAGTATCACGTCAGCCATGATGCAAGAACCACGTGTTATTGGTGAAAAGTTCAGATCATTGTCTTCCAATTTTTTCATGCAGCCTTTTTAGCACTTCCAAATAATCAGCTTGGTTGACTGTCCAGCTGGTACAAATTTATAATGAACAATTTTTATATCAAAAAAGGTTAGTAACATCTTTTCACTCTTGATTTGCGCTGGTGGAACTGTTTTGGTCGTGGGAAATTAACTGACTTCCATTGTGCACTTTGTTTCAAGGTCATATTGGTACATACATCCATGTTTTATCACCAGTGATATCATAGCCCAAAACATCGTCTTGCCTCTCCAAACAGTCTTGGCAAACTTGGACTCTCATCACTCTCATCAGTGAGCTGCTTCAGGACCATTTTTACACACACCTTTCTCATGCCAAGATTTTCCTAAATTTTTTCTCTATCTATATTTACTAGGTCTGTTATGATTCTCATAGTCAGCCATCAATTTTGACCCACAATTTGATTTGTGCAATGTTTTAGTCAGTTCTGCTCATTACTGGCTACCCTGACTTCTCTTCTTCAATGATGCTTTCTCTCCCCTCAGAAAAACGTTTGATCCATTTGTACACTGCTGTGTTCTTCATGGCATTATCCCCATCAACTTGACATACATGTCCATAATTTCACTTCCACTTTTGCTAAGTTTGACAGGAAATTTAATTCAAGTTTCAACATTCTCACAATGGCATACAAAAACACACAGCAATAATGAATGCCACTTGGCAAAATACTGCCACACGTGGACACAAACACAGCTGTGAGACGTTGATATACCAAAGTTATGAAAACTTACTGAGTTGTTGGTTCAGTGCTGCCAATGTAAGCGCACGGTGGCTAGTTCATGAACTTAATTGTCAGACTTCGTATTATCTCTGTCAAGACTATCTTCAAATAAAGTCACATTCAGAGATGCTGGGGGTTAGTATTTCAACATGAATTTGAGTAGGAAGGGTACAACTCAACTTACAATGAGCACTAAGGCTTTTATTGAAGTTATGTCATCTCAGAAGTATCCAATGGAAGGTTATTCTAAGTTTTGCTAAGTTAAATATTATAGAGACATGCATAACTCTTAGAAACTTCAGGCTTTTGTTTAAATGATTTATTTTAACCCTAGTCTTGACATAGTTCATTCTTTCTTTTTCTGCTTACTAATTTCTGTTGAATTTATCCCCCATATAAGGGAGCTGTCAGATTTTTGATTACTTAGAATCATTGTTCCTGCTGATGGTGATAGTATATAGTGTTCATTTAGCATTTTTGTTTCAAATTTCCTTACAGTTCTGTTTTCTGAGTACTTTTATTAGAAAGTAGAGTTCCCATGAGAAGCAGCAATGTCCCTAAAGTCTCAAGTATCATATGCTCTTCTTTTTTTTTTATTTTTCCTCTAAATTTCCTACATCAATCCTGGTATAAATTCCTAAAAACTCACACTCTGACTGACCCTGAGTCTCCTCCCACAGACAAGCTTGCCCAGTGGACACCCTGCAGCTTCCTATTCTCATCTACACATAGAAGTTTTTATCAAGGAAAGGAAAATTGTTTCAAACCCTTAAAAGTAATGAAGATCTAGAAATAAGTGATCTTAGGAGGTATAACATATCCTTTGGAAACATCTGCTCAGTGTGGAGCTGGTGCCTACTTAATTCATTGAAGAAAGCTGATGTCATGTGAAGGATCAGTCCTCACTAGATCAAAGGAACATTCCTTGTCATTGACACTAAGTGGAAAAAAAAAAAAAGTCTGAAACCACTAATAACACTAAAATAATTTAAGAGTTTTGAATTCATTCTAACTTGGTGTGATTTCCACAGAAGACTGGAGCAAGTATCTGGGGCTCAATCTTGATCTGATTAGGGTCTCTTTAGATGTGAGATAAGGTTTGGAAAAGGTCATCCATGGATTGGAGCAACAGTGGTAGTATATTTCTTTAGGAATTCTATTTTACCTCTAAGTTTCTTTTGGTAAGCTAAATGCTTTAATTTCTCAAATCTATACTTCAAAGCAACATTCCCATGACTTGGAATAGTTTAACTTCTTCAGAATATAAGTCTAAACTGCTTTCACTGAATTCAGTTAGACTGAAAACAATAGCATGTAATCTTCTAAGTATATTAATATACATTTCTTAGTGATCTTATCAGTTTTATCAGAGTTGAGATTTTGCTTTTACTTATGAATATTTTTGTTAAATTTATTGGGGTGACATTAATTGATATCAATTACATTGTTTCCAGGTGTACAATTCTACATTACATTGTCTATACATCACATTATGTGCTCACCACCCAGAATCAGCTCACTTTCCATCACTGTGTTTGACTCCCCCTCCCTACTCCCCCCCCTCAGGTAACCACTAAAGTATTGACTGTATCCATGAGTCTTTGTTTCTTTGTTCCTTTCAGTTTTATATTCCACCTATAAGTGAGGTCGCATGTTTCTTGATTCTTTCATTCTGACTTATTTCGCTTAATAAGATGTTTTCAAGGTCCATCCATGTTGTCACAAATTGCTGTATTTCATCTTCTTATTGCTGAGTAGTATTCCATTGTGTAAAGGTACCACAACTTCTTTATCCAGTCATCTATCAGAGGACACTTTGGTTGATTCCACAACTTGACCACCGTGAACAGTGCTGTGATGAACATTGGGGTACATATATCTTTGCAAATTTAGGTTTTCAGGTTTTTTGAGTAGATGCCCAGGAGAGGGATTGCTGGGTCATATGGCAATTCCATTCCTAGTTTTTTGAGGAATCTCCACACTGTTGTGAATGTCATACTGAACGGGGGAAAAACTGAAACCTTTTCTTCTAAAATCAGGAATGAGACAGGGAGGTCCCCTGTCACCATTGTTATTCAACATAGTGCTGGGAGTCCTAGTCAGAGTCATTAGGCAGGAAAAAGAAATGAAAGGCATCTAAAGTGGAAACGAAGAAGTTAAACTGTCACTTTTTGCAGACGATATGATCCTTTATATAGAAAACCCCAAAGACTCTACCAAAAAACTGTTAGAAATAATAAACGAATACAGTAATGTTGCAGGATACAAAATCAATGTATAAAAATCCACAGTTTTTTTTTATACACAAACAATGAAACTTCAGAAAAAGAAATGAGAAAAATGATACCGTTTATGATGAATATTTATATTTGGTTTATAAAGTCTTGGCTCCTTAATAGAATTTTAAAGGGAAGGGAAGGCATATTAAAGAGGCTCATCATTCTAAAAGACATACCAAAAAGAATTGCAGCTCTCACACCAATACAAAACAATGTGATTCAAGCTTGTATACAACATACACAAAATCAGGTCACACTGGGAATCATTCAAGTTGCAAAAACAAATAGATTCTAAATCTGTTCAGAAAGCATCATAATCTGTTGATTCTAAAACATCTACATCTGATTTACTTTATAAAAAACTGAAACCTCGATTGAGAACAAATAAAAAGTTCTAACATTACCAGTGATTCAAATGGTAAGATTATATTCTGTCCACCAGACCCAATAGCCCATTGACAGAAAACCACGGCCATGTTTGCAGGAAGTGCTCTTTATGGAGCGGTAGTACTTGGCTCTAGAATGTTGTCATGCTGCAATACAGTTGGATTCGTTTTGAAGATGAAGGGATTTCTAAAATAGAACCCTTTATTCCCATCACTCTATTTGACCTTTGCTTACCCTTTAATTTTTTCCACCATTATCTACCCAGTAGCTAAGTTCAGAAATCTAGAAAGCAACCTGATTCATTCTTTCTATATAACATTTAATTCATGAGCAAACCTGTCAAAAATCCAGAAAGCATCCTGATTCCTCTTATTTCTCATATAACATCTAATTTGTGAGGAAACCTGCTGATGTGCATTCCAAAAGAAAATAAAGATACACTTGTGCCTGCTGCTCTGACCAAACTTGGCTGTCCCTGGTCAGTGTGAGGTTATCTCAGGGTCTTTCACAGTTGTCCTTTCCCATATTCAGGTCATGCAGGAGACGGGAGAGATGACCCAATCTCTGCCTCAAATCCCTAGGGAAAAGGTACTTCAGAGCTGTCAAAAATGCATTATTCCCACATCAGCCAGTCTCAGGAAAGCCAGTTCTGCAGTTGATATGGAAGCCTGAGCCCTAGGAAAATCAGATTAATGAATGATTTCCATAAGACGTTATTAAGATCAGCACAAATTCCATTAACTTTTTTTAACCTTCCCATACATTGTCTGTTGTCATGGAAACACAGCTTCTCCTAAGCCGGCTATAAAATTAATTTAATGATTGGTGACCCTTCTAGCTCAATGTTAGCTAATGAGTATTAGAAATATGGGCTTTCTTCATTTCCAAAACAAACAAACAAACAAACAAACAAACAAAAAAACCCAAAATAAACTCACATAACTTTTTTTCCTAAGAGATAAAAACTTATGCCTGTCTATCATGTAGGTGAAGCATGCATCCACATCATCATCTCTTTTAGTCACATAGTTACTCCTATTTAATTGTTATTTTGTCCTTTCTTCCTGGAAAGAAATTCACAGTAGTTGGAAAGGAAGACAAGATAATAGCTGGGAGAATAATGAATCATTAAATGTTGCTGGAGAATTCTATTGAAATGGCAAGGACATTTTTTATTTATCCATTTTTTATTGTTAAATTTATTGGAGTGACATTGGTTGGTAAAAATTACATAGGTTCCCAGGGTACAATTGTACATTACATCTTCTATGTGTTACATTATATACTCATCACCAAGAGTCAGTTCTATTTTCATCACTATATATTGGATGCCCCCTCCCTACTCCCCCACCTCCTCCCCTCTTATCCTCAGGTAACCACTAAACTATTGAGTGTGTCCATGAGTTTTTGTTTCTTTGTTACTTTTAGTTTTATATTCCACTTGTAAGTCATGTACATTTTCTAGCAGATTGGTTACCTGGTTTATTTTTTACAGGTATGTGTCATTGTTGGTAATTACAACATATTCAGTGTCACAGATGGTAACTTACTAAGTACATTTTTGATGAATCAAGATGCTGCTATACAGGAAAAAAAAAAGTTTCTGCTTAACATCTCATCACATATAATCAGACTGTGAAAATATATGGAATTGTCATAAGAATCTTAAAATAAGTTTATTGTATAATCACCCAAATAATAGTTTTATTGTAGAAAGGTAGAAAATATAAGTAAGAAAACAGAAGATAAAATAATCCATAGTTTACCACCCAGATTTGAGCATTTTAACACTTAGAAATATAGCTTCAGACAGTCTGTCTGCCTGTTTATCTGCGTTCCTCCCTTCCTAAATATTATCCACTTATCTATGAATATAATCACATAATCACGTGTACCTACAGATATATACATTTAAGATATGAAATGGTTCATGCTGCCCATACTATTTTGTAAACTGCTTTACACATTGCAGACATTTTCATATAGAGTGCTAAACTAGATACAGAAAACTTTAAAATCAGGTTCTTTGCTTCACAGTGCCTTATTGAAGCCTGAGACAAAAGGAAACGTGCAATTTTATATACACTTTAAAAAATATTCCATATGTTGAACCAAGTGGCAAGATTTATAAAAGCTCTCCACTTGAAAACATGGCCACATAAAAGCCCCATGTTGCCCACCTCTTGCCCACCCTTGGAAACCTGCCTGATAGTAGACAGGGCCTGCACGGTGCTTCTGAGCTGGGAGACGGCGGGCTGATGGGAAATGCCATTGTGCAATAACACAGGGTAGTAAAGCACACAAACAGCAACCTGTCTTTGACATTTTTATATTTTATTATAGATATTTTGCATTAATATTGATCTTTGGCATATTGCATTAAAATATTATCTATCTTGATTACCAGGTGTTTTTGTTGTTGTTGTTTTTTGTTTTTTTTAAATGTGACCTTAAATTTTGCACTTAAGCTAAGTGCCTCACTTGCTTTACCTTAGTTCTGGCCATGAGGCTCCCAAAGGGAATGCTCAAATCATTGTTTTTCAGACCAACTTTTCCTGATGACTTTCAGGCATCTGTGATTATGTGAGGTCTTAGTAAGTAAGACCCAGGGACTGTAAGGCTTAAGAGTGGGTAGAGTCGGTGGGTCCATGAGGAGCTGGGAATTAAGTGTCTGCTATTCCCAGAACATGAATAAGAGTGATTTAAGAAATGTCCTTGCTTTCTAGAGAAGACAGACTATGAAAGAGCTGATATAGAAAACATGGAGTGGTGCTAAGCTGGTCATGGCTGTGGTGAACTGAAGAATTTATGACCACGTAAACACTCTGAAATTAAATTAGAAAGTAAATAAGAATCTCACCGGGGTTGCCAAACCAAACCACCACTATGTGATGCCTGGTGCTTTCATGGCTCCTCATTGCTGCGTTTGCCTGGGAAGAGCAGGTTTATAAAACGATGTAACAAAACGCATGTTCATGAAGAGCTGATCAACTAGGGTTTCTCTTAAACTGGAACTAAGTGTTGTGGGAACCAAGTGCTCATTCATTCACTCACCCTGAGTGCAAATTTATGCTTAAACTGTATGTTTAAAATGTTCATTTTATACATAGAAGTAAAAAGAAGATTTTTTTTTTTTTTTTTTTTTAACATGGGAGGAAGGCTTTTTAAAAATTTCCCTTCTACCCTGCTTGGAAAAGAGACACAAGTTGAAACAAAAGGAGGAACATTAGTGTCTGTCTTCCTTTGTTTTTCCACCTGCTTTATTCATGCACACTTCTTCCTTTCGTAAGTAGAGGAAGAGAAAAGCCAAGAGATGCTAGAATGTACAATAAACCAAGGTGGGGACACAGAGTGGCAGCGGCAGGAGTCACTGAAGCCTCTATCACCTGCCCCTGCAGAGGAGACAGCAGTTTTGCCTTAGTGTGGCAGATCACCGACAGTATTCTGCTATGCTGACTTCCTGCCCTCCTGCCAGTGGGACCTAGGATCCCGCCTTGCCCTCCCTGATGTAGCCCACCCTCTCTCTGCAGAGAGGACTCCTGCTAAATGAAACTGCTGACAGGATTGTTGTCCTTCTTGGTTTCGTACTCTGGTTACCTGAGTGCCTGAAAATAACAGCCAGATATTAAATAAATACTTTCCAAATGCAGGAATGCATGAAAGAATAAATAAACGAATGGGCTTCAATTCCTGCCTGTCAATCTCTACCTTCTTTTATCTTTATTTTTTAGATTTATTTTATTGTTTTTGACAGAGATAGAAAGAGACGTAGAGAAGGGAGAGGGCCCAGAGAAGTCTCCATAGTTGTATGTCAGCAGTTTTTGACATGGCTTCTTTCTACACAGGTGGGTGGGGGCTGCGCAGGGTTGGAACTGGCCTGAGGGCCTCCCATATGGGAGACACGCCTCCTTGAGCCGAGGGCCCAACCAGGTGGGAGGGGGGAGAGAACTGGGGGCCTCCCGCATGGGAGGCACGTCCCAGTTCAGCATATGGGTCCACACAGGCCAGGGCTGGAATTTGATCCTCTGTCCCCAGGGCTGCAAAGTGAGCACTTAACCCACTGAGCCATCCCAGCTTCCCCGCCTTCTATCTTCTGTGGCTTTGCAAACTACCAGAGGGAGTCAAATTGCAGCTCAGGCCCCTTGTCCAAGAAGAAAGAAGTATGTCCCTGAGAACTCAGCACTCTCACATGCACCCAATGACGAACTTGGGGCACCAATGACCACATGAATCTGACACGTTTTAAGTCAGTCACTAAATAGTGGCTGAGAGATAGATTCCAGCCACAACAGCCTCCTCATAGTCCCTGCTTGCCCCATGCCTGATTTTGCAGGACTGTATCTCCATGATTTCAGTGATCCCTTTGCATTTATGTGGTTCCCTCTGCTTAGAATACTCTTCCTCCAAATACTCATATGCACGTGGCTTTTTCATGTCTTTTA
This sequence comes from Craseonycteris thonglongyai, assembly GCA_004027555.1. NCBI lineage: Eukaryota > Metazoa > Chordata > Mammalia > Chiroptera > Craseonycteridae > Craseonycteris > Craseonycteris thonglongyai. The sequence continues at coordinate 9,099 of PVKE010028335.1, read as the reverse complement.
TCAATTATCACCTTCTCAATGAAGCTTTTCATGACCAGCTTATTCCACATTTTCTATCACCCTTCCCTATGGAAGTATTTCAAAGAGAGATAAGTCTTATCTCTATTTAAAAATATTATATCCTTTATTCACTTATTTTATTTACCTCTTTTGTGTTGCTGGAATATAAGCTTCATAAGTACAATGACTTTCCCTCTTTTGTTTGTCTTCAACTCTTAAGACACTGCTGGGCATTCAGCAAGATCTCAGTAAATGGCAAATGAAAAGATCTCTCTCAAAATTACAAACACAAATTTTACTTTGTCTTTTAATTGCCCCTTTCCTATTTTGGACCTATTCCATTAAGTCTGAATGGAGCTGACTCTGAATCTTTTCCTCTCATGCTCAACATAGAATCGATACAAGAACCAGGCCTGGCCAATCAGACCATCACATCTCCTGGCTGAAGTAGTTGGCTTAAGCACGGGCATGTGATTTAAACTAAGTCCTCTCTTGAGATTTTCTGCCAGAGCTAACACACACACACGCACGCACCACCACCACCACCACCATTAACAACAACTTTTTTTCCTGATAAGATCTCTAGACAAGTACCGGTAAATGCAATTTTTTCACAAATCATGGTTGTTTGCTCACCATGTGGAGAGAACTTTCTGAATAAATGGAAAGACGGAGTCCTAGTAACATTGTTTGGTCTTTTATTTCTAACAATTCCTGAAGCATGTGTTATTATTGGACTTTTCAGTATATATATAATTTATTTATTAATTTATTTAAGATTTATTTTATTGTTTGAGAGAAGCTGAGAGAGAGAGAAAAGGGGAGGACCCAGAGCAGTCTCCATAGTTGCACATCATTAGTTATAACATAGTTTCATTCCACACAGGTGGATGTGGGGCCTCATTGAGCAGGAACCAAACTTGGGGCCTCCTGCCTGGGAGGTGAGAACCTTTGTAGCCATCCTGGCAGTTACCAGCTGTGCTGCAGTTCAGCACATGGGTTTGCATGGGCCAGGGCCGGTACTCAATCCCCAGACCTCTCAGTTACAAGTCAAGCACTCAACCTGTTGAGCTATCTCAACATCCCCTTAGTTACGTATTTCAATACCACTTTTTTTGCACAAGTTTATTTAACTTGCATTTGTGCCAATCAACTTAAAAGATTCCTGACACATTAGCCCATCATGCTTCCCTAACCCCAGCAATCCTTTCATGTGGGTAACCCCCTGCATGATGACCCTGGTTTCTGGGACCCTAAATATTTTCCAAAAATCTGTGGCATGAGCATGGTGATTTGTTGTCTCATCTGTGTAGCATATCATTTTCTTCCTCATACGTTGATCAACTGTTTTCAAGAGTTAATGCCAAACTGAAAATGCTGAGAAATAGTACCATTATGTCTATTAAGGAAGGAAACATCACATATGGCTGAGTTTGGAAGTGAGGTATAATAATGCCAATGATACTCCCCCCACCCCCAAGCTCTGAGTAAAAGTCCTAAAGCACATCTTATGCTTAGAAGAACAAAATATTGGATGTGATTTAAACTTGAAATCTTTGGTATCTTCTTCAAAAATCGAACCTTATTTTACACCAAAACAGCATATGGTATGAAAGTAATTATACATCTTAATGAACATAAATCCTTTCCTATTAGCAAACTATGTTGAACAAATATTTTTAAATATTTATTCTGAATATATTACTGTTATGTAATAGAGTGGGTGATTATTGAATTAAAAATAAGCATAACTTTCTTGCCTAGAGTAAGAAAACAAGGTATATATGTATGTGTATTTAATATACATGTTGGGAAAGCCGGGATGGCTCAGCGGGTTAAGTGCTCGCTTTTAAGCCCCGAGGACTGAGGATCGAATCCCGGCTCCAGTCCAGGCGGACCCACGTGCTGAACTGGGGTGTGCTTCCTGAATGCAGTGAGGCCCCCAGTTCAGTTCAAAAAAAAAGAGCCTAATTTAATATATGTGTGTATATATATATATGTCTATATGTCTATAATAATTTGATAAGATACAGAAAATGAAATAAGAAATTAAAAGTTGAAAACAGAATAGAAACAAAAGCACTGGTCCAACCCCTACACAGCTATAACTCAGAATCCGTTGCCACTTGTGTCTATCCTATATCTTTCCCAGAGGAATTAGGAGGTAGAAAGAGCTCATTTTGCCAGAGTATCACATGATATAGAGATAATTAGTGAGCACCCAAGGTCTGCCCTGGGAAGGGACTTTATTTTATTCCTGAACAGGTGAAGTCATATTGTCTTTTTTTCTCTCCCCTTTGCTTGCCTTGTCTCCAAATAGTCTCTGTGAGCCTTATGCGGGAGATATTGCATATTATTAAGTTCACCTCTTCATCGGCTACTCCAAAATCATTACTAGGGTGACTCTGATGAACTCAGACCTCGTATTTGGACAGGCTCAATCTTTGTTTTCTGGCTATGCCACAGGAGTCTAGAAGCTACTACAGATTCACGCTACTACTCATCAATTGACTGCACAGAAATGTATTAAACACTTGTGCTGACCTAGACACAGGAGCTAGCACAGGAAGTAAGAAAAGGCCCATCTGATTGCGGAGCACAAACGTGAATCAAGGGCAGTGTGATGTGATGACTGCTGAGAGGAATAAGCGACACTATGAGAATGAGGGAGAGGTACACCTAAACTGTGCAGGAGGGCTTCCTGGAGATGGGGAAGTCAGAAAAGTTGAGTCTTTAAGTTATGTGGAAGTTTGCTGGGCAAAGAAGTAGAAGAAATATTCTAGTCAGAGAGACTCCCCGTAGGCAGCTCTAAAGATACAAAAGAGCTTAATATGACTGGAAATGGCAGGAGATCTTACACCTGGAAATTAGAGTACAAGGGGGTACAAGATTTTGTACACAGAAGAGGCTGGAAAAAATGTTGAAGATAATTGTAGAGTTTAGAAAGCTAACTAAGAAGTTTGGACTTTATTATAGTAAATAAGGACTCAACTTCTAGACTGTATCTGGGGGAAGCTGGGATGGCTCAGCAGGTTGAGTGTTCATCTTGCAGCCCCAGGGTCCGAGGATCAAATCCCGGCCCCTGTCCATGTGGACCCATATGCTGAACTGGGGAGTGCCCCCAGTTCAGTTCTCACCGGGGTGAGGCTCCCACTGGGAGCGCCCCCTCCACCCCCAGTTCAGCTCCTGCCCTGGGCATGCTTCCCATGCGGGAGAGGCCCCTGGCTGAATCCTGCCCTGCGCAGCCCTGTGCCCACCTGTGGAATGAGAAACTATGTAGAAAACTAATGATGTGCAACTATGGACACTGCTCTGGGCCCTCCCCCTTCTCTCTGTCTCTGTCAAAAACAATAAAAAACAAATCTTTAAAAAATAACATGTAGGAAGCCAGGATGGCTCAGTGGGTTAAGCGCTCACTTTGCAGCCCCGAGGACCGGGCATTGAATCCCGGCCCCAGCCCGTGTGGACCCATATGCTGAACTGGGGAGTGCCCCTAGTTCAGTTTTCACTGGGGTGAAGACCTCGGCCCAGTTCCTGCCCTGTGAAGCTCCACTCCCACGTGTGGAATGAAACTATGTGGAAAAACAAATGATGTGCAACTATGGAGACTGTTCTGGGCCCTCCCCATTCTCTCTGTCTCTGTCTCTGTATCTCCCTCTGTCAAAAACAATAAAAATAAATCTTTAAAAAAATAACATATATCTGGGATAGAATTCAAAGGGGTTTGAAAACTTGGATGAAAAATAAAATATTAATACATCTTTATTTTTACCAATTATTATGTAAAATATAGTGTTTCTGTCTTCATCTGCTTAGACATCTTATATAACAAAATACTGTAGACTGAGCGGCTTAAACAACACATATTTATTTTTCATAGGTCTGTAGGTTGGGGAGTCCATGATTAAGGTGACAGCAGATTTAGTTCTTAATGAGAGCTCTCTTCCTGGTTTACAGATGGCCACTTTCTACCTGTATCCTCACATGGCAGAAAGCGAGAGAGACAGACAGAGACAGAGAGAGAGACAGAGAGACAGAGAGACACAGAGCGACACAGAGAGAGACAGAGAGAGAGGGAGACAGAGTGAGCATACTATCATATCTTTTTCTCTTTTCAAAAGATCACTAATCCCATCATGGGAGCTCTACCCTCATCGACTCATCTAAACCTATTAGTCTCCCAAAGACCTCACATCCTATCTTACACCTTATTGTTTTGGGATAGAGCTTTAGCACACACATTTTGGAGGAAAACAAACATTCATTCATAACACTTCCAATTGTAAATGTAGCTGTCAACCACAGTAGTACTGGCAGTAACTGACTTTTTCATTAAAAAAAAAAAAAAATCAGGTATCTCATTTCATATTACAGTTGTTACAGATACCTTGAATGCTAATCACTTTTTCAAAATGTTGTTAATGAAATCTACCACTAGTTGTTATTAACAAGGAAGCACATTGAAAACAAATTTTTGTTAAAAAATTGCTGTTTCGCAATAATTTGTGTCATAACTGCATGCTTGTTGTTTTATGACTTCCACACAATATTTTGAGATGGGGATAATGGATGCATTTGTTTAGTCAGCTGTCAAAGGATTTATGAAACAAAAAAGTTTAAGAACTTTGTTTTAGAGGTATTTTAGAAACTGGATTTGTGGCTTAGAAAGAAAAAATGGCAATACTGCAGAATCCAAAGAAGTTAAGAAGATGAAGACTCTGATTAGGAGGTTAAGTGGTGAGAGTGGGCACTAGATATAAGGTGATGGAAGGGGAACTGATACTGAGTGATGGGCACATAATACGATGCATGAATGATGTGATGTGGACTTGTACATCTGTAAACTGTCTAATTGTTACCAACCAATGTAACCTCATCAAATTTAACAATAAATTAAAAAAAAAAAAAAAAAGAAGAGAGATGATGGAGAATGAATGAAAGCACTGGAAATAAGAGCTGAGAAGCAGAAAGCTGTGAGAAGTGAGGAGGGGGTGACGAGGCAGGGGAAGCAGCAAGCAAAGCCCTGAAGTGCGTGGGAGCTGGCTGAGCTCTAGGAACTGAAGGCAGCGAGTCATGTGCTGGAAAGAATTGGGTGAGTAACAGGGAGAGTGGGAAGGCGTGAGACTGTCAGACAGAATTGACCATGTCATTAGGTCAGACTTGATAAGATTGTAGTTTACCCTAAATAGAATGGGAAGCCACTTAAGAACTTTAAGCAAGAGAGTCAAAATATGTTGTGTTTTTTTTAACCCTGATGGTTGTATAAAGTGAAGAAAGAGGGCAAAAAAAGGAAGTTCCAGGCCAAGTGAGAAATAACAGTGGTTGGGACAGGAGCGATGGTGCTAAGTGAGGGAAGAGGCTAAATATGGTTAAACATGAAGTCAAATTTTATGTGTCGATTTAGCTGGGCCATGTTGTCTAGATAATTGATCCAATATTATTCTAGGATTTCTGTGAGCATGTTTTTGCATGAGATTAATATTTATATCAGGGGACTTTGAGTAAAGCAGGCAGTCCTTTATCATGTAGTCAAGTCTCATCCAATCGGCTGAAGGCCTGACTAGAATAGGATTGACCCTTCCCCAAGTAACTGAGAATTCTTCAAAAGACTGGACCATTGGTTTTTCCTTGTTCTCCAACCTCGTGGTTTTCAGACTCAAACTGTATCAGTGGCCCATCTGAGTCTTCAGCCTGCCAGCCCAGCCTGCAGATTTTGAACTTGTCAGCCTCCATAATCATGTGAGTCAATTCCTTATTATAAAGTTCTTTATATATACATATCCTATGGGTTCTATTTATCTGGAGAACACTGAGTAAAATACACAGGGTGTTATTAAGGGTTGACTTAGCAAAGCTTATTGAGAGACTGTGTCTGGAGCATGAGGGAAAGAGGTATAAAGAATATTTCTCAAACTTCCGTCATGAACAATTGGGTAGACAATGCATAGCAATGCAGTGGGGAAACAAAAAGTGAAGGAAGAACAGGTTTGAAAGATTAAGTAAGTTCACCTTAGCTATGTTAATCTTGAGGTGTCTAGGATACATTTAATTGGAGATACCCAGAGGAAGATGATTTTCTAGTCTCTAATATAAAGAAAAAGCTGAGCTGGAGCTAAAAAATGAAATGCTGCAGATAGTATTTCAATGGACCTCGATAGAGAAGAGAGAAGAGGGCTCAAGACCAAGACCTGGGTGGTCATGGTTGCTAACTAATAAAGAAAACCAAGGGGCAGCAAAGACAGGAGAAAGAGCATGGAAGTGCAAAATTCTTCAGAAAGAAGAATGTTTCAAGAAGGATCTAGAGGTTAATTATATTATAATTATATATTAATATACTAAACTTAAAATATACTTAATTGATGTACAATATACATATAATTAAGTGCATGAATTTTAACTGCACTGTTCAATAAGCTTTGACAAATCCATATATCTATGTAACCCTCATCAAAATGAAGATATAGAACATTTTCATTAGCCCCAAAAGGCTTTTTTGGTGGGTTTTTTTTGCCCTTTTCTAGTCTATTTCTAAACATACCCTGACTCTGAAGCAACCGTCAATTTTCTTTCAATCACTATATATTTGAACTTTCTTTTTCAGATTTTCATATAAATAGAATTATATGGCATGTACTTTTTTGTGTCTGCTCCTTCCAAGCAACATTCTTTGACCTTTATCCAGGTTGTTTAATGTCCCAGTGGTTTATGCCTTTCTATTGTTTAATGTTATTCTATTGTATAGATACATTATAATTTATTTATTTACTTACCTGTTGTTGGATATTTGGGTTATTTCCAGTTTAAGGTTATTGTGAATTAAACTGCTATTAACATTTATGTATAAGTCTTCGTGTTAACTTATGTTTTTATTTCTCTTGGGTAAATAACTAAGAGTGAAATTGCTGGATTATATAGCAAGTACATATTTAATTTTTTAAGAAGTTTACAAACTGTTTTCCAGATGGTTATTCTGTTTGTTTGTTTTTATTCTGATCAGCAATGTAGCAAAGTTACACTTGTTCCAAATCCTCCCTCCCATTCCTGATATTGTCAGTCTTTATAATTTAGCCATTTTTGTAGGTGTGTAGAGGTATCTCATTGTGCTTTTAATTTGCCTTTCACTGATGATTAATGATTGAATTCCCAGTAAGCTTTTTTGGGAGATATTGATAAGATAAATGTAAAGTATTTGTAATTGAAAAGCCCCCCCCCCAAAACAAGACAATATAAGTTTGCACAAAAACAAAACTAATTTGTACTACTTGACTTTAAAATTTGCTATAAAGCCACAGTAACCAAGACAGTATGATACTGCCATATCACAAAACAACAAAATAAGAAGTTTGGAAATAAACCCACAGTTATATGTTCAATAGATTTTTGATAAAGAGTCAAAGTAATCAATGGGGGAAAGGATAGTTGTTTCAACATAAAGCACTAAGACAATAAATATCCGTATGAAATAAAATAAATCTCAACCCTTTCTTTCTTTATTTATTTTAATATTCTTTTTTATTTTTCAATTACAGTTCACATACAATATTATACCAGCTTCAGGTACAACACAGTGATTAGAAATTTATGTAACTTACAAAGTGATCACCCCAATAAATCCAATAAATCCAGTACCTGACAATACATAGTTATTACAATATTATTGACTATATTTATTTATTATTTTTTAAATTGATTTTTGACAGAGAGAAACAGAGACAGAGAGAGACAGAGAGAAGGGGGAGGGCCCAGAGCAGTCTCCATAGTTGACATTAGTTTTCCATATAGTTTCACTCCACAGGTGGGCGCGGGGCTGCACAGGGCAAGAACTGGGCCGGGAGCCTCCCACATAGGTCCGGGCAAGAACTGAACTGGGGGCACACCCAAGCTCAGCATGTGGGTCCCCATGGGCCGGGGCTGAGATTCGATCCTCAGTCCTCTGGGCTTCAAAGTGAGCGCTTTACCCGCTGAGCAATCCCAGCGTTCCCTTGACAATATTTCTTATGTTATACTCTACATCCCCATGACTGTTACTCTCTTTCTTTTTTCTTTTTTTTTTTTAGAAGACAATGTTTAAAGACTTTATTTTTATTTATTTTTTGACAGAGAGAGAGAGAGAGAGATACAGAGACAGATACAGAGAGAGAACTGAACTGGGGGAACTCCCCAGTTCAGCATATGGGTCCACATGGGCCGGGGCCGGGATTCAATCCTCAGTCCCCAGGGCTGCAAAGTGAGCATTTAACCCACTGAGTCATCCCTGCTTCCCCTCTTTTTTCTTTTTTTAAGGATTTATTTTATTGTTTTTGACATAGACAGAGAGAGACAGAAACAGAGAGAAGGAGGAGGACCCAGAGCAGTTTCCGTAGTTGTACATCATCAGTTTTTGACATGGTTTTGTTCCACACAGGTGGATAGGGCTGCACAGGGTGAAAACTGGGCTGAGGGCCTCCCACATGGGAGGAACACTCACTTGAGCCAGGGGCCAAACTAGGGGGCAAGAACTGAACTGGGAGCCTCCTGCATTTAAAGCATACCCCAGTTCAGCATATGGGTCCACACAGTCTGGAGCTGGGATTCAATCCTTGGTCCCCAGGACTGCAAAGTGAGCGCTTAACCTGCTGAGCCATCATGACTGTTTCCCATGATAGCTGTTTCATAACAACCTATTTGTATCTCTTAATCTCCTCCCCTCTTCACCTATTCCTCCTGAATTCAGCAACCATTAAAATATTCTCTGTATCTATGGGCTTGTTTCTGTTTTCTTTGTTCATTTATCTTGTTCTCTAGATTCCACATGTAAGTGAAATCATATGACATTTGTCTTTTTCTGTTTAACTTACTCCACTCAGCACAATACCTTCTAAGTCTGTTCATGTTGTTAAGATGTCAAGATATTATTCTTGAGAGAGGAGAGCAAGATGGCGGCATGAGAGGAGAACCCAGACACCTACCTGGGAAGGGACTTACAAACAAAAAGGAACCCACAGGGGAAACCCTGAGAAGCACCCTCAACTGAGAGAACCACACAACGCAGAACAACACACAAAGGTTAGAGGAAAAAGGGGAGAGCGGGAGAGGGAGGGAGAAGGAGCAGTTTGGGGA
>PVKE010028334.1:10388-21100 GCA_004027555.1 Craseonycteris thonglongyai | reverse complement strand
CCCCCTCAGCCCCCTCAGCCCCCTCAGGCCTCAGCCCCCTCAGCCCCGGCCCCTCAGCCCGGACATCCTTCGCAGGAACGTCCAGCTTCCATCGCCTCTTCGCGCCCCAAGGCACACAACCCAGTACCCTCACCAGCCGGCCTGGTCCCGCGGAAACTCGGCTTCGGTGCCACCGGAAGTCAGTCGACGGCGGCGACGTGCGTGCGCGCCCCCGAGTCGCGGTGCGCGGCGTCCGGTCGCTGCGACAACCACCAGGGGCCGCCGCCCTCTAGGGCGGGCCGAGGCCGCCGGGCCGGCGCGTGTTGCTGGAAAAGCCATTTAAAGGCGGTAGCTCCGCGGTTTCCCGGCCCATGGAGCTGCCCTGCTCCCCACGGAAACGGGGTTGGCGTTCTGTGTCTGCGTTTGACAACTAAGCCTTCCCGCGGCCAGATGCCTGGAACACGGGACCGAGGACATGACGGATTCGGAACATTTCAGAAAGAGTTACGAACAGGGTCTCCCATCGCCATCACTCATCTGCACGGTGACTTTACAACATGCTTTCCCGTGCCTGACCACAGGTCATCTCATTGTCACAGTGTGCCCTGTGGGACAGTGGATGTTATATACCTTCTCATTTACGGTGGACAAATTCCTGGCTCAGCTGGGCAGGTGATTTCACAGTTACACGGCTACCGTGTTTCCCCGAAAGTAAGACCTCCCCCGAAAATAAGACCTACTTACAGTTTTGCCTCTCGCTGAAATACGTATAAGGCATCCCCCCGAAAATAAGACCTAGCGCATCTTTGGGAGCAAAAAATTAATATAAGACACTGTCTTATTTTCGGGGAAACAGGGTAAGACACTGTCTTATTTTCGGGGAAACGGTATAAGACACGGTCTTATTTTCGGGGAAACAGGGTAAGACACTTATTTTCGGGGAAACAGGGTAAGACACTGTCTTATTTTCGGGGAAACAGGGTAAGACACTGTCTTATTTTCGGGGAAACAGGGTATGGGGTGGGGGGAATCCGCTATCCTAACTAGCTTCTAACAAATGGATCCAATGCCTAGGACGGTGCCTGGGGGCATAGTCAATGTTCACTAATTCAACACCAGTGCTTTGAACGAATAAGTGACTCCTGGAATCATGTTCTTTCCACTTTTCTAGAAAGACAGAACGTCGACGCAGGAAGAATACATTCGACTCTCACTTTGCAAATAACCCCAAAATATTAATGTCTTTAGATCATCGATTTGACCCGAGCCTGTCTGTAAATAGAATCCGACAGGATGGAAGTGTCCACAGCCAAAGTAGTAGCCGTGGACTTAACCTGCCAGTAATCTGACTCTGACCTGAATCACCCTAACTGTCCCAAATGCCAAGGAAGTCTCTAGAAGCTTGGTGTTTCACTTGAGTCCTGCTTCTGAACCTACAGAATACAGATCAGTTGGTTTGCTCACGCTTCTCGGCCTCCCTCATAAGCAGCCTTAAGAACTTGAAACTTTTAGGGGGAAGCCGGGATGGCTTAGTGGGTTAAGCGCTCACTTTGCAGCGCCGGGGACCAGGGATTGAATCCCGGCCCCGGCCCGTGCGGAACCATATGCTGAACTGGGAGCTCCCCCAGTTCAGTTCTCTCTCTGTCTCTGTCTCTGTATCTCTCTCTCTGTCAAAAATAAAAATAAATAAAAATATTTAAAAAAAAATAAATAAATAAATCTTCTTTAAAAAAAAAAAGAACTTGAAACTTTTGGAAGAGAAATAGCCAACATTGGTTAACTGGCATTACTCTTTATAAAAACAGCTTTAATTTACACACCACGAAAATCCATCTTTTTTACTTGTATAACTAAATTACTGCAAGTAAATTTTTAAAGTTGTGCGACCACCACGAGGTTTGATCTTTAATTAGCGTTTCTAACCTTTGGTGGTCTCAGGAATGCACAATAATGGCATTATACTGAAATGCAAGCAGTATTGAATTTTGTTTTTCCAAAAACCTGGGCTCCCTCTCACCCAGAACCTTCTGCTTGCTATATGAAGCCCAGGACCTACAGGGTCTCAGATGATTGTGTACCGACACTTCTTACAAAGGCCTCCGGGTTTTCTCCTTATAGACCCCACAGCGCGTCAGTAGGCGGGGTCTCATTCTTTTTTTCTTTTTTTTTTTTTAAGATTTATTTTTATTGTTTTTGACAGAGAGAAGGGGTTGTTGGGCCCTGGTGAGAACTGAACGGGGGGGCACTCCCCAATTCAGCATATGGGTCCACAATGGCCGGGGCTGGGATTTGATCCTTGGTCTCCGGGGCTGCAAAGTGAACGCTTAACCCACTGAGCCATCCCGGCTTTCCCAGGGGGGTCTCATTTTTTTTTTAAAGAATTTATTTATTTATTTATCTATTTATTTATTTTATTGTTTTTGACAGAGAGAGAGAGAGATACAGAGACAGAGAGAGAACTGAACTAGGGGAGCTCCCAGTTCAGCACATGGGTCCCCACGGGCCGGGGCCGGGATTCGATCCTTGGTCCCCGGGGCTGCAAAGTGAGCGCTCAACCCACTGAGCCATCCAGGCTTCCCAGAAGGTCTCATTCTTAAGCAGTCTCCGCAATAGGAGGGGTCCCTTCCCGGAGACCTTCCGGAGAGGGGCGGGGCTTGCCTTCCGGAACTATTCGGGCGGAGGCGGAGCCTTCTGTTCGGCAGTAGGCGGGGCCTACCTCGCATCAGGACCAGTCTGTCTGCTCCTGCATCCTTAGCTCAGAGCATCCTTGGAGCATCTTAAGAGGAGGTCGCAGCTGGCTGCCCGGGACCAGACCGTCGCAGGGGGCGTCCGCCAGCTACCTGCCCGCTCCCCTGACCCAAAAAGCTCTACCGCGGCGACCTCCGTACTGGACCGAGGGGGTTCCCAGAGTTGTCTGACCGTTGCAAAAGCACTGATAGCCAGAGCCTCTGACTACGACATGGCTGAGATCACCAATATCCGACCTAGCTTTGGTAAGTACCGTCGGGCAAACTAAGCCTGGGGTGGTCGGCTCCATTGCAGAGCCAGGGGACCCCAGCAGCTGGGCAGGGAATGAGGCCCAGACTGGGGCCTGCAAGGGAAGGGCCTGCCGGGGTAGCTGGGGCCTGTGTGGGTGCGTGGGTGGCGGGGCAGCGCACAGCGCCTGGACTTGGGCTCTGGGCCGCAGGTGCTGGTACCCCAGGCAGGGCCCCCCCACTGGGGGTGGGGGTGGGGGTGGGGGTCCAGGATGCAAAGACCTTGTGTGGTGTGCGCACCGTCAGCACTGCGGGAGGGGAGAGGCAGCGAGCTGGGGGAGGACGGGGACCTGTCCTGGGGGTGGGCCGAGCCCTCCCCCGTAGGGCGGTGCCCCTTTCTCCCCCTCCTACTCCTCGGGGCTGGGGCTGGGGGATGGGGCACCAAGATGGCACCTTGGAGACTGTGTGGGCTGTGTGGCTAGCAGCCAGGGGAGGCGGCGGCCTCCAGGGAGAGGGGTGTGGGGGTGGGGAGCCCAGAGGCGGCCACTCCTGAAGCCGGTCAGCTGGAGGCTGGGGCTGGGAGGCGCCGTGAGCGCCGCGAGTTCCATTCTGCACCGTAATGGTGGGGTCTGTCCGATGCCACCAAATGGCGCTCGGTGCTGCGGCGGGGCTGGGGGGGGCGGCGATGACGTGATGTCTATTTCTGGGCCTCCTGGCAGCGCCTAGTAGGCGCTTCCTCTCGGGCCTTTGTTCCTTGTTTTCCCGGGGCTGGCTTTTCAGAAAGGGGGACTCACCCGAGCTGGCGCTGGCGGGGGGCGCCCGATCCGGGCCCGAGGGGGAGGGGCTGAGCCCCGGGGAGGCCGCTTTGTGTACGAGAGAAAGCATTACGTCATCGGGGCGCTGTTGGGCCCCACACCCAGCCCTCCACGCTCCCCGATTACAGTTGGTTGCATTCCCCCGGAGCAGAGGGTGGAGTGGGAAACAGGGAAGAGACGGGAAAGAAAAGCTGAGAAGCAAGTTTTTTCCCCCTTTGGGGATTCCTCCAAAATATGCTCGGGCAGCAGACTTGCAGCGTGTGCAAACATGAGAAAGAATTGCCCCGTTTTTCCCTCCGTTCGACCCCAGTTTGGATGGTAGAAGCCAGAGGGCTGTCGGCCTACGGTTCCCTCAGACCCCTTAAGCGATCTTCACCCCCAGACAATACAGAAAGCGTGAGCATCCAGTGTTTAGGGTGGGGCTGCAAGCCAACCCAAAAAGATGGCTTTTCTCACTCCCCAGTGAGAGGTCTATGGAAACGAGAGAACTCATCGGTTCAACATCCCGCAGAAGACCTGGGTGGGATCAGGGAGAGTATGCAGACATATCACACGTTAAGTACTTGTCCCGTGGGTTCCCAAGGCTAAGTCTTTGGCATGTTTCTTCCATGTCACCTTCTGCATCCATTGCTGCTCCGTGAGACTTAAATTTCCAGAACCAGATGACCCTTTTGTGGTCACACGACAGCCTATGAGTTTCTTTCCACTCTTTCCTTTTGTTCTGTACCTTCTCTCCAATGTATTCTTTCTCCAGCTGCAGTCCCAGGTCTCTTGGAAAGTGAAATGGTGTGGAGTCTAATGTGATGATTTCCTTTAGAAGGAATATTAGTAGGAAAGAGAAAAGAAATATCAGCGTTTTACATGCAACCTTTTTCATCCTTACGCATACCCTCTGGTGTAGGTACTAGATAGATTTGCTGGATGAGAAAACCGAGGCTCAGGGAGAATAAATAAATCAAAGTCAAAGAAACTAGTGAAGGTCGTGCTAGGATTTAGACCAAGGTCCAGGTGATGGACAGGGGAAGCTGTTGTAATAAAGGAAGTGCCCATCAGCAGGTCAGGTCAGAGGCTGACAGAGTTGGGCATAGCCCAGGTGTGTCTTGCAGGTGTTTTGACCCATACAGAGGGTCTCCTCCATAGAGCATTGCCACTTCTGCCTTTTCCAAGTGTCACAGAGTACTTCATGTCAAATGCCATAGGGCTTTGGAGATGCACTGAGCCAACACTCAACTATCCGTGACCTTGGAGGAAAACAGGAGCAAGCACCATAGGTCCCTACAATTTGCAATGACTTTAAAGCTATTAGTTTCAATTTCCTTTTCCCACCATGCTTTTAACTAAAGCAAGACAGAGGGTTCCAAGTTTCAGCATCCCTGAGTTTTCTACTTTACTGCCTTGAGTGTGGGGGAGAGAGACAGGGGTTAAGGAACTCTCAAATGCAGAAGAAAGTGGGGCAAAAGTGGGGGAGGGACCCCTATGTGCTCAGTCAATGGATCAATCTTTGTTTCTCTTCTTTTCCTTCTCTGTCCTCCTTCATCTTCTCTCTTATCCACACCACCTCTGTTTTCTAACAGTGAAAGTTGAGGCCTGATCAGAGTAAATTGACGGTAGAGCCAAAAGGTCATGCAGGTGTCTTCCAATGTAACCCCCTCTTTTCTTACCGGGTCGCAACTTGCATAGAACCACAGAATGTTTGAAGTAAAAAAACACTTGAGACATTGAGTGCGATCCTTGTGGAAGAAATCCCTGGCAGAACATCCCTGACCAATGGTGATCCAACTTTCCGTTTGAAAGTTCTCAGTTGGAGATGCACTCTCACACAGCACACTGGGCCGTGTGGGGCAGTTCTCGGAAGCCGTCTTCCTGTATCCTGTGTGCACTAGCGCCAGACCTGCCCTCCAAGGTCAAGTCACATCCCACCTTCTTCCATCCAAATAATCCAAGGAAGTTATTTCTATGCCCCTCACCTCCCTCCGTTCCTTCCTTCTTTCTCTGTTTATATGATTTTCAGGTCTTTAACTATCCTGATTCTCTATGATGTAGAGACACTTGGGGTCAGGCAGACCAGTTTAAATGCCATCACTGCCGTTGGCTACAATGTGGCCTAGGACAGATTTGAGTCCCCAGGTCCCTCGGTTGTAAAGTGGGGAGATTAATAGGACCCATTCAATGAGTTCTTTGCTTCAGAGAGAGAGAAAGCTCTAGCAGAAGCCTCTGAGCTGTGGTGACATGAGGTGTTCCCGTGTAAAAAGGTGCCCTTATAACACTTACGCGGCAGCTGTATGGGAAGCGCACGGCACTGTGAGGGAACCAAGTCCCCAAGTGCTGAGGGAAAACCGAGGCCGGCAGGCAGGCACGGCCCTTTGGGGAAGGTGTCTGGAGTGACTGTTTCATCCAGGTTTGGAAGGAAGGAAAAGCCATGGATTGGCCAGAGGGGCCGGGTGAGGGCACCGTGGAGACAGGAGAGGCTTAAGGCCCATGTAAGCGGGTTTGCTTCGGTCTTGAGGTTGCCAGTGACCTTGGCGCGGGCCGAGGCTCTGAGCAAAGGAGTTCGGGCCAGGGGTTGAGGTCCCTCTGCCTTGACGCATCTCTGGTCTGTGCCTTCAGATGTGTCACCCGTGGTGGCCGGCCTCATCGGGGCCTCGGTGCTGGTGGTGTGCGCCTCGGTGACCGTCTTTGTCTGGACATGCTGCCACCAGCAGGCCGAGAAGAAGCACAAGACCCCACCCTACAAGTTCATCCACATGCTCAAGGGCATCAGCATATACCCGGAGACCCTGAGCAACAGGAAGAAAATCGTCAAAGTGCGGAGAGACAAAGCCGGCCCCGGGAGGGAAGGCGGCCGCGGGAGCGTGATGGTGGACGCTGCGGAGGCCGGCCTGCTGGGCCGGGACAAGGATCCCGAAGCGCCCGGCTCTGCGTCTCGTGTAGACCAGCTGCCTATCAGCGTGGACTACGGGGAAGACCTGAGGAGCCCCTTGGCAAGCCTGACCCCCGGGGAGAGCAAAACGACGTCTCCGTCATCCCCAGAGGAGGAGGTCATGCTGGGGTCCCTCGCCTTCTCCGTGGACTACAACTTCCCCAAGAAAGCGCTGGTGGTGACCATCCAGGAGGCCCACGGGCTGCCCGTGATGGACGACCAGACCCAGGGCTCGGACCCCTACATCAAAATGACCATCCTGCCCGACAAGCGGCACCGGGTGAAGACCCGGGTGCTGCGGAAGACCCTGGACCCCGTGTTCGATGAGACCTTCACCTTCTACGGCATCCCGTACAGCCAGCTTCAGGACCTGGTGCTGCACTTCCTGGTGCTCAGCTTCGACCGCTTCTCCCGCGACGACGTCATCGGGGAGGTCATGGTGCCCTTGGCTGGGGTGGACCCCAGCACAGGCAAGGTGCAGCTGACCCGAGACATCATCAAGAGGAACATCCAGGTGAGGAGGGACGGTGGGTGGGGGGAAGGCCAGCATCTCAGGGGACCGAAGAGAGTGGCCGGCAAGGCGGGGCCGTGGGGAGGAAGCCCTCAGCGTCCAGAACAAGCCAAGGTACGATGAGTTGGGGGGCGGCAGGTTAAGTCTCTTCTAAGAGGCACCTTCCTGGGGAGATGGAGACCGGTAGCTTCGGAAGTCTTTCTCAGTGGTCAGCATCCTGAGGCTGCTTCCTTCTCACAGCTGAGCAACTGAGAACGTAGCTCTGGAGTTGCTCCCTCAGCGTCCCTTTCCCAGCGCTCACGTCCTTCCGGGAATAAGTAGCTTCATGGCTGTGTCCTTTGAGAACCACGTTACAAATGCAGTTGGAACTCATCGCTTCGCCTTTGAGTCCCTCCCTCAGGCCTGGAATCTTGCCCCGGATCCTGCCGTCTGGGTTCTTCCCTGTTGGCGTGAAGAATGGGCTGGGCGGCCCTGCTTTCTGCCTCTTCCCCACAGGGCCAGTATCGGCTCGTATGTGTAATCTCAGGGGTGCCCGAAATGTGCCCTCCGCCCCCCCACGTGTTCAGTCCTTTCTTCCACAACCGGGGTGGCAGTGTAGTTCTGGGGTCACGGACTCGGGGGCCCTGGAGTCAGGCCGCCTGACCCCCCCTTCCCGCTGTGTGACCCTCTCAGTCTCTGTTTCCCCACATGTGAAATGTGGCTGCTCATGTTGTCTTTCTTAAAGGGCGGTGGGAGTCCGATGAGACAAGTACCAGACCTTTCCGTGTCTAAGACAACAGTTTAATCTAAAATTGTTAGACCAAAATGTGTGTGTGTGTGTGTGTGTGTGTGTGTGTTAGGGGGCTAGGGGTCGTCTTATATGCAGGAGAAACCCGTGTATTGATTTCTTAAGGTTGACTTGAAAACAGGGGGCATCTTATCCACGGGGGCGTCTCATCCACGGGGGGCGTCTCATCCACGGGGGCGTCTCATCCACGGGGGTGTCTTATCCACTGGGGGCGTCTTATCCGCTGAAAAGCATAGGAAGTGAGTTGCTGGATTTATATCATCCCCAGCGCAGCGTAAACCTCCAGTAAACTGTAACCGCTGCTGCCATTCCATTTTTTAATAAAGTTTGACCCCTGGGCGATATTATGTCTCCTGAAGATGTTTGTACAAGGGCTGTCCATAAAAAATCCAACCATTGTCCATAGAAGGAGACCCGTTACGTGGCTGGATACTTACCGGGCAGCCCTCGTATTTTGTTTTGACAAAGTAAAGGACAAGGGAGACTGCATCTGTGGAGAAGCAGTTAGAAGGTCTAGTAAGGCTCTCAGGGTCGCTAAAAACAACCTCCCATGTCCCAGAAGGGGCCCAGGCTGTGGGGACCCCACTTACCCCCTGAGGTGTGGGGGGAGGGGCAGGGAGCGGTGTCCCAGCAGTGCTGTCACTTTCTCCGCGGTGTAATAAGTGCAGGCCTGCAGCCATTGCCCAGAGCACAGGGCACACCCAGCTCACCTCCAGGGGCCAGGGAAGTCCAAAGGTTCTGGAGAACATTCGAGGCGTTGGGTCTGGGCATTAACACAGGTCCCATGGCAGGATCCAAGGAGCCATCCTAGAGCCCAACCCACCCAGAAACCATAGCCCCTGCTCTGTGTAGCCCCCTCCCTCCTCGTTCCACACCCGCCCTCTCTTTTCCACAGGGTTCTGCAAGCCCCGGCCCCATTTCCTGGCTCCCACCAGCTCCCATGCTCCAACATGAGCCACCCCAGTCGCCTCTGACTCCACAAAGCCACCAACTAGGCTGAGAATGGGGGGTGGCTCTGTGCCAAGCTGCTGCGGAGCCGGAGCCACGGGCGGGCCAGGAAAGGGACTGGTTTGGGCCGGGTACAAAACAGCCTCGAATCCAGGACACTGGGCAGGGAGCACAGCCGATGGCATTTGCGAAGCTGCCAGGGGCTCTTGGCAGGAGGCAGCTTTGTTTCCACGTTATTAACTCCCTTGGGGAGGGAGGGATAAAGCCAGGGCTGGGCAACACACACACACACACAGGACACCCAGAGCCCTGCGGTGCCTGCCCCCGTCCCCCCAGCCTTCCCGCCTCCCGGCTTCCTGAGCAAGTTTGTCCTACCCAGTGCTGTCCCATCCGGAGCCGGACCGGCACCTCCCCAATCACTCATCCCCCTGGTTCCGAGCACCGAATCGCTGCCTAGCTCCTCAGTGAGGACTGCTCTGCACTGCCTGGTTTGTGCAAGGCACCCCCTGATAATATGGGGCCACATTATCTTCCTCCAGAGATTCCCAGGTGGAGGAAGGTGCGTTTCTCTAGGGAATCCCCTCCTCCGCTTCTAACTGCATTTCCAGGCCTTTCGCAGAAAATTGATCTCCTGTCCTTTGCATTCGAAGTCCAGTCCGATCGAAGAAGCCGGGACTGGTCATCATTTCTGACTCAAGCCGTTTCACGGCCTGACTGTGGCCACGCCCTTGACGTCTGCGCCTCAGTGACCCCTGTAAGCCGGTTTGCGACGGCTGCCGAGGTTGCTTGGTGAGAGCACTCTTGGGTCTTGTGAACATCCAGAAAGATAAAAGCAGCAATAAAAACTCACCCTTCGGTATCAGTGACAGAAGATCACAGTGTAAACGCTATAATGTCCCGCATCTCTGAGCTGGACTTTGGAGTCGACTTCTTGTTGGCTTGTGTTTTGGTGAATGGCAACTTCTTTTCCAGTATTTTATTCACACAGAAATTAAAGTGACTTTATGGTCCCGTAATAAATGCCCCACAAGGAGAAGGGAGGTGATAGGAGAGACGGGGTGACTAAGAAGACACAGTGGGAGAGAAGTGACTTCAAAGGAGGTAACAGAAGAGTTGCTAGACTTCGCCCCCTTCCTTCAGCTCATTGTTTTCCAAGCCCTTTGCTGTCTCTCTGCTTCCAGAAATGGTGTCACTGACCTGGGGCCATGGTCATGGGAACGAAAGGATTCTTAAGATCTCAGATTTGCCAGGACGTGGAGGTCATGCATTCTAGCCAAAGGGGCTGAAAAGAGAGAAAGAAAAGAGGAATGTCGAGCTCCCCTGAGTAACAAAGGAAGTTAAACCCCTGAATGAGCACTGGGGAGGAGGGGTGGGGGTGGAGGGGTGTGTGTGTGTGTGTGTGTGAGGAGGAGGGGTGGGGGTGGAGGGGTGTGTGTGTTCTGTGATTGTGACTTCTGTGGATGGACGTGGCCCGCGGGACTTCCAGCCCCCATCAAGGTTCAGTGAGGATGTGGGTCCGCCTCTGCAAAGGCTTCTGTGTGCTAATAAGAGGAAGCTGACTTCTCCCTCCTGGCCTGAGGGGGCCCTTCTTCCGAATGTCTTTAGGGCCCCTGCTCCTGTTTGCTTTTCTACAGAGGGAGGGAGAAGTCCCCGAGCCGTGGGGCCTCCAGCTCTATCATAGCTGACACCCTTTCTCCACCTTGTCCTTCCGCATGCCTGCCCCCCAAAGAACGGGGTCTTTGCCTCCCTAAGCCGGGGGGGGGGGGGGGGGGGGGGG
>PVKE010028334.1:0-10288 GCA_004027555.1 Craseonycteris thonglongyai | reverse complement strand
GTGATTTTAGGGGAGAAAAGTATTTAAAATGAAACCCAAAGGCGTCTCGTTCTCAAAGAACTCCAGGGAGGGGCAGGCACTGGGGTTTAGATTAGGAAGATTTGGCTGCCACAGGCGATTTAGGAAACTAGATACATAATCAGGAGGCCTGATTATGGCCTCAGTCTTGTCACCAGTGTCATTTTCACAAGTAAAAAACTCTGTTTTTATGTTGGATTTACCTTTCACTCCACCTGTCCTCCTTCTGTATATAAAGTCAGAATTATATTTCAAGATTCCCCAAATGCAAAGCTGGCCCCAGCAATAGAGATCAAAGCTAGTTCACGTTTCATTATTCCTGGAAAGGTGGTGAGGGTGACTGAGGAACTACAATTAGACGTTAGGCTTTCTTTTTCATGGGAGATTCCTTCCCTGATGCCGTCGGGCTGTGGCTGACAGTAAAAATGAGTCTGCGTTCTCTGGCTTTGTCCTGATTTGTGTCACAAGGAAACAGCCCGGCTGGCAGTGAACTGGTTGACCAGGGCAACCGGCCTGTGATGTTAAACTGGCTGAGGGTCCACCCGCTTTTATAGACAAGCGTGGACCACGTGCATGTTATGGGTAAGGGAAACACACGTGGGCTTCAATCTCGCATTGAAGAAAAGCCACGCGAATCTTCAGACGTCTGTTCTCTTGTGGACTTCCATTTCCGGAGCTAACGGCCGAGCTTAAATTTTCGTTAGTCCTATTCTGTGCCCGACGAGAGACATTTGCCACACGCTCCTGGTGGGAAAGGCAGCCTCAAGGAATTCCTTAAGCCATGGGACATACTGTCACGAGCTCTTCCCTGAAAATGACATGAGGCTTCTACCCAATGCCAGGACCGTTAGGGTGTTTTTTGCCCTTGTTTTTCTCTGATGTGCTCATTAAGTTCTGTACTGTGGTTCTTTCCTGGTCCAGACACACCTGAGCAGGTGTAGCACCAGCCTGTGAGCATCTTGAGGGAGGGGAGGTATTAGTAACAACAGCCACGATAACTTTGTCGCTGTTACGCTAACAGACCTCCTCGTGCTTGGGGCTGATGCCGCTGGTAGGTTCCAGCCCCCAACCCCCACCATGGCCCTTGACCTTCAACTCGGCCCTTGGCCTTCAGCTTGCCTACCTCTCCAGGCCTCCAGCCCATCCCCCCTGCCGGGCACCCGTTAGGCACACACCCCTCTCACCGTTTTCTGAACCCAGCGTGCCATTTCAGGACCCAGTGCCTTCCACTCCGTCGGCCGTGACCTTCTGTCCACCCATTTGTGTCCCAGTCTCTTCCTCACCCTCCATGAGCTCAGCCCACATGGCAGCTGCCAGATCCTTCCTGGGACCTCCCAGCAGTGCTGGGCCAGGCTTCTGACTTCTCGGGCAAGTGCATGTTTGCTCACATGTCTGTCTGTCTGCACGGTGAGCTCCCTGGGAGTCCCGTCGGCTCTGGGGCCCCCACCCTGGGCATGGAGTAAGTACCCAGATGCAGTTTAAAATGTTCTCGGAGGACTAGAGGAGTGTGTGTGTGTGTGTGTGTGTGTGTGTGTGTGTGTGTGTGTGTTTACAAGCTCAAAATGGGGCCTAGAAATGACCTTTAGAGACAGGGAGACGAAGATGTGGGCTTGCAGGGGGGACTGGGCTGGAGAAGACACTGAGTTGCATCCGTGGGTTGTCACTAGCACAACTGGAGGGACGGGCTCCAGAAAGGTCAGGGACGTGCCCACGGCCAGTGTGTGAGGAAGCGGCCAAGTTAAGGCTCAGACCCAAGGTCCCAACCTCCCACCGCACGGTCTTCATCGCGGTTTTTATCACAAAAACCAAGTGAGAGACTCAGAGAGAGAGAGAGAGAGAGAGTGAGCTACTGTCCCGCACACGGCGCACCTGGCACCGGGGCCCTGTGCGCGTGTTCACGTACGGCGGCCCCTTAATCGTCCGGGAGTTCCGTGCCGCTTGTATCTCCGTTCTATAGGTGAGGAAACTGAAGTCACAGCCATGTCCCCCGTGGTGCAAGGGGCGGGCTTTGGATCCAGACGGCCACGCAGTGCGGCCCGTCAGTGCTAACGGTTTTAGTTAGTCCCACTAGGGGCCTCCTCCCGGGAGGGGCCCTCCCCAGCCTCCCTCCGGTGTCCCCTGCGTGCTGTCCCCGCCGGGCCCTTGGCCGCGGTTCTCACCTGCCGCTTGCTTCTCCTTCACAGAAGTGCATTAGCAGAGGGGAGCTCCAGGTATCTCTGTCCTATCAGCCCGTGGCCCAGAGAATGACAGTGGTCGTCCTCAAAGCCAGACACCTGCCGAAGATGGACATCACCGGCCTCTCAGGTAGCAGCTATTTACTTCAACCTACTTGGAACCTTTGGAACAACCCCCACCCCAACCCCACCCCGGCTGCCGCCTCTTGCCTGCGGCCCAGACACCCCACACACACATTTCAGGCCCCCGCCCCCACTCCCCTCTCTGTCTCCCTCTCTTCCCGTGGACGCAATAGATGTTCCCAGCCAGGGAGAAGCTCAGGGTAAGCAGATGGGGGTGAACAGGCCCTTTTCCAAAGGACTGCGGTCCCGTGTTTGTCTCTGTGCCCCTGTGAGCGCTTCCTCATGTCGTTCTATTCTGTTCCTGCTCGGAGGCCTGAGCCCTTGTCCTGCCCAGGCAGGTCGACTCAGTCCCCGTGCGTTTATCACGTGTCACCTACGACCACGTGGGGGCGGCCTCCAGAGGGACAGCAACCCCCTCCCCCTTCCCTGCATGAAACGGCCGCCTTAGAGGAGAGGACCGGGTCATAGGCCTGTGTCCCCTTCTCTGGCCCCAGACCCTTACGTCAAGGTGAACGTCTACTACGGCAGAAAGCGCATCGCCAAGAAGAAAACCCACGTGAAGAAGTGCACTTTGAACCCCGTCTTCAACGAGTCTTTCATCTACGACATCCCCACCGACCTGCTGCCTGACATCAGCATCGAGTTCCTGGTCATCGACTTCGACCGCACCACCAAGAACGAGGTGGTGGGCCGGCTGATCCTGGGGGCCCACAGCGTCACAGCCAGCGGCGCCGAACACTGGCGGGAGGTGTGCGGGAGCCCCCGCAAGCCCGTGGCCAAGTGGCACAGTCTGAGCGAGTACTGAGCCTGCGCCGCTCCGCCTGGGGCCGGGCGGGCACGCGGCAGGGACAGAGGCGACACACACACGTGGACTCCGAACCTCATCCTAGTTGTAGTAGAAGGAAATTTCTTACAAAACGGAAGCCCCCCCAGCCCCACCCATGACCACAGCTACAGATCAGTTCCTAGCGATGATGGTGTTTGTCCTTGGCAAGGCACTAGGAAGTCTTTCTATTTTTAATGGGGAAGGAAAAGAAATTTAAAAAGAGGGAAAGCCCTCTCTCTGTCTATATATAACCGTGTAACCTTCTACTTGCATGTCTAATACACACTGAAGAACTTAGCCTAACTGCCAATATCCAGTGACCGATTTTAATCCACGAAAATTGTGTTTTGTGCTGAACTGTTGTGTTTGCCGATGATCTAAAATTGGCTTTTTTTTTTCTTTTAACTGGGCTTCTCTGGAGAGTAACTAACTCTCCCTCCCCACCTCGGCACCAGGATATTCTGGCTCTTGTAAAAAAAACAACCTCTTATGTCTGCTATCACCATCTTTTTTCCCCCCATTACCTCTTTCTTCGCTGGCCGTTGGCTGAGCTGCAGGACCAGAGGTCTGTTAGTAAAGCCAAGGAACTAAGGTGCCGTGGATCAGGCAGGAGAAAGAGTTGCGTGGAAAGTAGGGTGTTTCTGCCGGCAGCACTCCTGCCGCAGACGATGGAGCAGGAGGCAGCGTGCGATTTCATGGTGACAGAGAACACGGGCCCGTCAGACTTAGGAGGTGGGACCCAGGGTGAACGGGACGAGGTGGCTTCTCTCCAAAGAGCTTTGGAGACCCCGCAGTTCAGCACAGGACAGAACGCACCCCAGTCGCTCCCCGCACACACGCCCTTTGCAGCTCTGTATAGAGGCGGCAGCCGTGTGTGGGTCTGTGGGCTAGAAATCATCAGAGGCTCCAAGGAGCACGTTGGCTTTTGTTCCAGAAACGCTGGCCCTTGAGAGAAGCCTTCGGGTCTTCTCAGGTGGCCACGATGTCAGAAATTCCTCTCCTCACAGCTCCCGGTACCGGCTCGTAAAAATACGCAGTGTGACCGGATGAACCCATCCTAACAGTGACCAGATGCTCTCTCAGGACAGGCTGGCCCTCAAAACCAAGTGCTGGCTTCTCAGGACTTCTGAGTCTCACGACCAGGGGTGGGGGAGGCGGCGGCAGAGTTGAGCCCTGCTCTGCTCCCGTGGGGTGAGGAGGAGGGTCAGCACCCTGCTTCTCGCGCCCTCTTGAGCCCCCACCTCCAGTGCTGAGACGTCTTCCGAGAAGTTTGCCCCCCAGGAGGGAAACCCACCCGAAGGCAGCTGGGAGCCAGGCCCGAGAGGAGGGGGAGAGCGGGTTGGAGCCCCACTTTCTGACTTGCATCCGAGAAGGGAGTTGAGAGGCCAGTCTCCACCTTGCCCTTGGCACGCCCTTGACATGCCCTTCAGCTTTTAGCAATTTGGAACCCATGCGCTCCTCCCCTCCCCCAACCAATCCTTTTGCTGTGTTTTGTTTTTGTTTTTTTAAACCCGGATCCTGGACAGTGCAGAGCAGCGCTGAGCGGGTGCGGAGCCCACGCTCTGCCCCTTCCCTGTGACACCCGCACCGCCGGCGGCCTGTACTCCACGGGATGTAAATACTGTATCATACGTAGAGCAAATTGTTTTGTTTTCTAAAAAAGGCATTTTGAGATAGTTTAACGCCCCTGTGGCAGGAGCACTCCAGAGCCCTGTTAGGAGAAAACGGAAAAATGGTTCCTCCCTTCATCGCCTTAACGTCTGACGATCTCTGAGCGGCCGCCTGTGTCTCCCTCCCAGAAACAATGCTAAGCAGCGGGCGCAGACCCCCTTGGCCTTCGGCCCCCCGCCCCCGTGTGTGCCTCTGCAGCCCTGCCTCCTCGTTAGCTTTATTCCTTGCATTTGGGTCGACCGAGGGGACCGGAGGGAGGACCGGTAGCTCTGCAAGCTGCCTCTGGGTCTCAGAAAAAGGTCAAGAGGCGGACGGTACAGGGTTCCTCCCTCCTACCTCAGGCCTGACCCAGCGTGCCCTTGAATTTGCCGTCCCAAAGTTTTGCAGCCGACTTGGGCTTTTGCCGCGTTTGTTCCAGAGCTAACTGATACCAGTGGAGAGGGTGCCCTCTCCCCGTGCAGCGTCAGTTGGAAGATGAGAGAGTCTCGTCCTAACTTTCGCACAAGGGTAGGGACTAGGGCAGGGAATGGTCACGTCCAGTTTTTTTCCAAGAGTCAGTCCTTCTCTGCTGATAATCTCGATTCCTTGGGGGAGACGAGGGTTTTTTCCTGGATAACAAAAGTCCCTTTATGAGTTACTCCTTTCGGTTCTTCTCAGGGGAGCACAGACGCCGTCTGTGTTGATGGACAGCGCTTGCTCTGGAGGTGCAGACAGACCTGGCTTGTGGGCCGGGCGGCTTGCTCGGGGGAGGGGAGGCAGCGAGTCCTTGTTGGAAGCTTTTCGTACGGCCATGACCGCCACATTGCCCTCACCATGATCCTCCAGCGTGGTCGTCCTTCTGATTATACCTTGTGTCTTCTCTTGTAAAAACGAAACTCAAGAGTAAAAATAAACGTGTCAAATTAAAAAAATAACCAACCCAAAACCGCCAACATGAGTCGTGTGACACCGCATAACGCTGTAACGCTAACGCTACGTAACGCTACCTTGTATGTTGAACTTGTTGACGCGCCACGTGAGTGCAAAATAAAAGCTGATCCACATGAAACACACGGTGGCGTCCGCGTGAGTCTCTTGGAAGCGGGCTGACGGTGAGTGAACAGAACAATCGAGACCCCAAGAGGAGTTTCTAGGGTGTGTTTTCAAAGTGTGGGCCTTGGACACCCCCCTCCCTATCCAAAAATTGTCTGCTGGGGAAGCCGGGATGGTTCAACGGGTTAAGCTCTCGCTTTGCAGCCCCGGGGACTGAGGATCCAATCCCGGCCCGTGTGGACCCACGTGCTGAATTGGGGTGAGCTTCCCATGCGGGAGGCCCCCAGCCCAGTTCCCGCCCTGCATGGCCCCCCGCCCACCTTGTGGAATGAAACCGTATTGAAGACATGACATACAACTATGGAGACTGCTCTGGACCCTCCTCCTTCCTTCTGTCTCTGACAAAAACAAATCTTTAAGAAAAAAATCGGGGGAAGCCAGGATGGCTTAGTGGGTTAAGTGCTCACTTTGCAGCACTGGGGACAGTGGATCGAATCCCGGCCCCGGCCCGTGCGGAACCATATGCTGAACTGGGAGCTCCCCCAGTTCAGTTCTCTCTCTGTCTCTGTCTCTGTATATCTCTCTCTCTGTCAAAAATAAAAATAAATAAATAAAAATATATTTTTTTAAAAAAAGAAAAAAATCCTCTGGGACGCATGTCACAAAAAAGCGTGTCCCAGGCTCCCCTCCTAGAGGCTCGCACTTGGTAGGCGGCTTGCTTTGCTGCTGCTCTAGTCTTTTCTATTCTCTGTTTTCCTCTCAAGGTGTCATTCCTAAAACCATAACCACCAGAGGGAGAGAGGATGGGTTTTAGTGCCCCAGTCACTGGAACTATTCATTCCAAACCAATGCTGAGACCGGCAGGTTCTGCTCTCTCACTCATTAACCAACAACTTGTTTATTGAGCATCTACTAGGTGCCAGTACCACAAGTACAAGATGCGGATAAGCGAGAGTCCGGCTGCTGCGCAGCTGAGCAGAGAATGAGCCTCACTCAGGTGATCAGACTAAGACGCATGTCATTGCAAACTGACAGATGTTCTGAAAGAAAAGGCCTTGGCACGCCGGTCAGCGCCACGGTCAATGTCGGGCGACGTGAGCATCGCACCTGCTCCATGGGATCCCCTGCCCACCTCAAGGTCTGGTTCCCTGCTCACGTTTTCTGTGTCAGTGACGTGGGGCATGCTAGAGGTCAGGAGAAAGGAAGTGGGAGAAAAAGTCCCTCTCTTTTAAAGTTTCAGTAAAGTTCAGAAACATTTTTAAACCACAAGACTAAACAAGCGTATTGTAAGAAAACTGGAGAATAGAGAAAAGGGCAAATAATATCAATCACAGTTCCAAATCGGTGCCCACATTGTGTCTTCGGTCCTGTTTCCTGTGCATTCTGTCCCAACGATAACTCCTGTGGGCACATCTCCCAATTTAACGATCTTAGGACAGCAACCATGGCGCCTATATAATTTTGTGTATTGCTGTTTTTCCTAGGTGAGAGCCTTAAAAAATAAACTGATGATGTAACAAAACGATAACAAGAGTATCTTGGCATTCAGGAGGCTGTTGGCTACAATTAACAGGAAACAAATGCCAATGGGCTTAAACATTAAGACAGTGTATCTATCCGTTCACCTAACGAGCCCAGAGGCAGAGGGACAGGCTTTGGGGTGGGGAGACCCCAAGTCTAGCACAAAGTCACGGAAACTCTCAGGGACCCAGGTTCTTTCTGGCGGCCCACTCTGACATTCAGTGTTCGCTTAACCCCAAGGCTTTTAGGATGTTTCCGGAGCCCCTTGTCTGCATTTCCAGGAAGAGAGATTGTTTTAGGACCCTTCCCTGGGCCACATTGGAAGAATTGTCTTGGGCCCCACATAACATACACTAACACTCACAATAGCAGATGAGCTAAAAAGGAAAAAAAAAACAAGCAAGTAACTCTCATAATATTTTAAGAAAGTTGACGTGTTTGTGTTGGGCGGGCGCATTCAAAGCCGTCAGCTCTTCTCTAGTTGCTGCTTGTCCCTGAACCCTTCTCACGTCCCCGCCAGGTTCCAGCCAAACCTCTCACAGGAGATTCCGCACCTTCCAACCAGAGGTGCCCACAGAACGGAATGCCTGCTTCTTCCCTCTGTCCCGTTGAGCTCCCCGCCCAACATGGAGCCTGGCATGCAGTGGACACTCCCTAAACCTGTGCCAGGCGAAGAAGCCTAGAGCAAACGAAAGGCTTCTTCCTATTTAAACTTGAGTCAGTGTTTCAAAAGAAGTTTGGTCTGAAGTTGAGTTTTGTTTTTTGTGGCTGCTCGTTTTGTGGGGGAAATAGTGGTCGTAGTGGGGTGTATTAGCTACAGTCAGATCCACGTATTCCCTTGAGGGCTCTGAGGCTATGAAAGTAGGAACGGCCACCACTTGGGGTAGGACGACATTGGGGTCATTCACGCCTTCCTGGCCAGCAGTTTACGTCGGGTTACACTGTATCTGAGTACGCATTTGCACTCAGCTTCACACAAACCCGAAGTTTCTCTGCTTCCACTCCTTGCCTAGTGTAAGGTGACCAGACGTCCCGCTTTTGGCGGGACAGTCCCAATTTTTAACAATTTGTCCCGCGTCCCATGGCATTTTAAAAAAGTCCCGATTTTTGGAAAGAATGCACGACAAGCTAGGGAACGGCAGGAGATAGACCAAATTTTTAATCAAGAACCCCCTCCCCCCCAGTCAATGGTGTCCCGCTTTACCAACATTAAAATCTGGTTACCTTAGTCTAGTGTCCCCTGCAAGGAAAGAGGGCACGCCGCTAGTGGGGGCTGTTTGGGGAGCTAAATGCTGTCTCCTAGCTCAGAGCAAACCGCAATAAGCTAGCGACCACCAGCTCCGGGGGGGAGAGCAGGAAGTGACACACGTCCCCACCCCAGCAGCTTCTGTTCAAAAAAACTGGGTGACTTCACGATCCAGTCCGGGTGTGAGGAATGCACACACTGAACCAAAAGCGACAGCTCAGGGTTGGCTTCCTGCTTGTTTGCTGAAGCCGGGACGATGGCACAGGGTGGCAGAGGTTCCGTGATTCTGCCCACAGGCCAGCTCACATTGAACAGTTGGCCGGCAATTTCAGAATACCCCCACCGTGACGACCTGCCAGTCGCTTGGCAAATCCAGTTGTCATTAAGTCCGTAGGAAGGAAGGAGTCTTTCGTGCTTGTCCTCAGCCAGAATCCTATCTCTTTACCTGTGAGCCATCACAGTGTCCTTGGTGCTCACTCCCGGGTGCCCCCGCCCCCACGCTTCTGCACGGATGCCCGACGATTGTCAGAGCTCCTTCCCTACAGCCCAGCCCTGCTTCACACGCGACGCCCACCCAGCTCAGTGACCCCTAACCTCCTCATCAGTGACCCCTAACCTCCTCATCAGTGACCCCTAACCTCCACGTCAGTGACCCCTAACCTCCTCATCAGTGACCCCTAACCTCCTCGTCAGTGACCCCTAACCTCCACGTCAGTGACCCCTAACCTCCTCGTCAGTGACCCCTAACCTCCACGTCAGTGACCCCTAACCTCCTCGTCAGTGACCCCTAACCTCCTCGTCAGTGACCCCTAACCTCCACGTAGCTGCACAGCTGCCAACGGATTCACCCCGGGGGAGGCTTTTTACATAGATTCCTGGGTCCCACCAGACAGCTAGCAAATCAAAATTTCCAGAGGCTGAGAACATGAGAAAGTAAAAGCAAACCGCACACTCGTCCTGACCCGCTGGTCTCCTGCCATCACGTATCCCAGCCCCGTAGCCCCAAGCGCGTGCCTCTCCATTGCCCGTTCTGGGTGCCACACAACGGCCTTGCCTCTCCCGCTCTCACTCACAGCCTGTACCGGAGAGATCCTGGATACATTGTTGACTTTCCTAATTGTTCCAAGTCACACTTCTCCTTCTGAGAGATCTTCATGGTCTAAGCCCCACCCACCAATTTCTTTGTAGTGCTTTGGAAGCGTTGCTGTAGGCAATGTCCATGGTTAGGTTGCCTCGTCTTCCTGATCAGTGGGAAACGCCCCGGGAGTCCTCAGCTCCCTTAGGCAACTCGTTTCAGCTTCGGGAAGCAGCCACGCCCCAGCTCTGACCGCCTAGACACGGAAAGGGTATACGGACGGACAGATGGAGTCACCTACGCTGTCTGACCACATTTTCCTAAAAACCCACCCTGCTTCCTCCGGGCCACACTTGGTCCCGTGTTCCCGAATAGCGATGCCTCACAGGTAAGCAAGTCAGCTCAACTCGAGACTCACCCGAGTCCGTCTGCAACAAGAGCTGAGGCAGGGGGAAGCCGGGATGGCTCAGTGGGTTGAGCGCTCACTTTGCAGCCCCAGGGACTGAGGATCGAATCCCAGCCCCGGCCCGTGCGGACCCATATGCTGAACTGGGAGCTCCCCCAGTTCAGTTCTCTCTCTGTCTCTGTATCTCTCTCTCTCT
>PVKE010028333.1:0-20999 GCA_004027555.1 Craseonycteris thonglongyai | reverse complement strand
GTGGGGGGAGGTGGGAGTGGGCACTAGATATAAGGTGATGGAAGGGGAACTGATACTGAGTGATGGGCACATAATACGATGCATGAATGATGTGAGGTGGACTTGTACATCTGTAAACTGTCTAATTGTTACCAACCAATGTAACTTCATCAAATTTAACAATAAATTAAAAAAAAAAAAAAAAGAACATTAGGCTATTTTAGAGATTAACAAGTTGATTCTGAAATTTATTTGGAAATGTAAAGGACTTAGATTATCCAAAATACCTTTGAAAAAGAACAAGTTAGATGATTTACTTTTTGTTTCAAAACTGCAATAATCAAACTAGTGTGGTATTAGTATAAGGATAGGCATAGATCAATGGAGCATAAGAAATGCAGATGTAGAGCCACATATATGTTCAATTGAATTTCAGCAAGTTGTCAGAGTAGGTAATTTAATTTGGAAACGATAGTATTTTTTAACAAATTGTGCTGAAACAGCTAGATATCCGTGTAGAAAAATAATGAATCTCAGCTCATCTTTTATGCCTCATATAAGCATTAACATAAAAGTTAAATTTAGAAAAATACTAGAAGGATACCTTCAGAATCTCAGTAAACAGAAAGTTCTTTGGTAGAACAATAAAAGAAAGATAATCTGAACTTCACCAACATTAAAAATTTCTCTTTGGGGGAAGCCGGGATGGCTCAGTGGGTTAAGCGCTCACTTTGCAGCGCCAGGGACCAAGGATCGAATCCCGGCCCTGGCCCATGCGGAACCATGTGCTGAGCTGGGAGCTCCCCCAGTTCAGTTCTCTCTCTGTCTCTGTATCTCTCTCTCTCTCTCTCTCTCTCTCTCTCTCTCTCTCTCTCTCTCTCTCTCTCTCTCTCTCTCTGTCAAAATAAATAAACAAATAAAAATAAAAAAAAGAAAATATATATTTTTTTTAAATTTCTCTTTGAAAGATACTGTTAAGAAAATTAGGGAAGCTGGGATGGCTCAGCGTGTTAAGTGCTCTCTTTGCAGCCCCCAAGCCTGAGAATCGAATCCTGGCCCCAGCCCAGGCAGACCCATATGCTGAACTGGGGACTGCCCCCAGTTCAGGTCTTGCTGGGACCTAATACGGGAGGCTCCCAGCCCAGTTCCTGCCCTGTGCAGCCAGCACCCACCTGTGGAATGAAACTACATGGAAAACTAATGCTGTCAACTATGGAGACTGCTCTGGGCCCTCCCCCTTCTCTCTGTCTCTCTCTGTCTATCTCTCTGTTAAAAAACAATAAAAATAAATCTTTAAAGAAAATTAAAAGGCAAATACAGACAAAAATATGATTATATATCTATATCTGTCTAAATGGCAAAGGATTTGTATTTAGAATATATCATATGATCTTATCAATCAGTAATAATGTGAAAAACAATCCAATCAGAAAAGGACCAAAAAATCATAAAGACATTTCATCAAAGAACATTTATGAATGATCAATAAGCATGTGCAAAGATGCTCAAAATCATTAGTCGTTAGGGAAATGCGAATTAAAACTATAATGTGATACTGCTCTATAACAGTGACAAAATATTTGAAAATGCCTATTGTTGGTGAGAATGAAGAACTGATGGGAATGTAAAATGTTACAAATGCTTTGGAAATCAGTTTTGCATTTTCTTAAACATATTCTTACTGTAGGACCCTGTGATTTGCTGTGTGTTTACCCAACAGAAATGAGAATCCAAGAGAAAAGAAAATGCCTATACAATCTTTAACATGATAGTTTTAGGCAACTTTATTCATAATAGACACAAATTGGAAACAACGCCAGTATCTATCAAAAGATTGAAGGATGAACCAATTGTGGGATATTTTTACAATGGAATATTACTCAATAATAAATTAATTAATTAAACACCACAAATAGCATAAATGATGCTCAAAAAACATCATGCTGAATGGAGTGCTCCATACAAGAATACATAGTGTATGATTCCAATTCACATGAAGCACTAAAAACAGAAATCTAAATCTATAGGAACAGAAGACCTGTCAGTAATTCACTGGGGATCGACTCAAAGAGCATGTGGGTCTTTGGGGATTATGGAAATGTCCAAGATCTTGATTGTAGTGGTTAATGCAAGGGTGTATCCAGTACATTTGTCAACATTCTTAGGATTTTACACTTAAAGAGAGGCATTTTATTGTATATAAATTATACCTCAATAAAACTGACTTTTTTGAGAATGTACTTGGATATTATTTTCCTCCTGAATGATACCTACTTATGTTCATTTTTGCCCCATGCCCCAGCCACACACATTCTCACTGAGTCAATAACGTTTTTTGAATATAAAAAGCATTAAAATGATTCAGAAATCAAAAATATATTAAAAAGTTTTTTTCAGGAAAGTGCCATTCTTTTCTTTTTGTATAGATAGGTGTATACACACACACATACACACACATACATATGTATATTATAAAATATGTATTATTTACATAACATAAATATCTTCACAAAGATAATTTTCTTTATATACTCTTTGCCCCCATTCTTTTTTAATGCTTAGCAATGTATCCTGAAAATGACTCCATATCAATTCATAGAAATACTTTTTTTTTTCCTTTTTCTCCCACAGTTTCTCCTACCATAGTTTACTCAGCCAGTCACTATTGTATGGTATTAGGCAGTTTCCATTATCTTGGTATTTACAATATTTTGTATATAAAATAAGCTACAGTGAATAACTTTGAACACAACTTTTTAAAATATTCTTGGAGTTGTATCATTAGGGTCAATTTTCAAAGTGGATTTCCTGGGTATGTCAACATGTTGAGTCTTACTAGATATTGCCAGATTTCCTCTACAGGGCTTGTGCTATTTTACGTCTTACCAGTCATGTCTAAGAGCACCTTTTTCTCTATTCTGGATAATAAAGTCTAACTTTTGAATTTTTGTTCATCATACAGGTAAGAAGTGATACCTCAGTGCAGTTTTGTTTTTCTCTGATTTTATGTAAAGTTGAAATCAGTGTTTAATGAGTTTTTATATATCTGTTTTTATGAACTATAAGTATTTCTTGCCTATATTTCCTGTGGCGTCTTTGTTGGTTTTTTTTTCCTTAAATTTTGATCGTTCTTATCATTTAAGGATAGTTTTGAATCATATGTTGCAAATATATTTCCCAGTTTGTCATTTGTCTTTTGGTTTTGCTTATACAATGTGATTTTTGCATGCAGAGTTTTTTGTTTTTATATAATCAAATGTAGCCATCTTTTCCTTTATTGCGTCTGCCTTTTAAAACCACAGTTTGGAAGAATTTCTTCATAATCGGATTGTAAAAAAATCCACTAGTATTTTCTTAAAGTATTGCATGGCTTTTTTTTTCCTCATCAAATGGATACCTCTGATCCATTTGCAGTTTATTCTTGTGTATGAAGTGAAATATTGATCCAATTTAACTTTTTCCAAATGGCTGTCGGTTTGTTCCAATTTCATTTATGAAATGGAGTTTAATAATCTCAACCTTTCCCCCAGTGATTTGAAGTATCATTTAAAAAATAACACACTAAATTTCCATATATGCTTGGATCCATTTCTGGACTTACTTTTTTTTTTTTTTTTAAGATTTATTTTTATTGTTTTTGACAGAGAGAGAGATACAGAGACAGAGAGAACGGGGAGGGCCCAGAACAGTCTCCATAGTTGCACATCATTTGTTTTTCCACATAGTTTCATTCCACAGGTGGGAGCAGGGCTGCACAGGGCAGGAACTGAGCCGGGGTCTCACCCCGGTGGGAACTGAACTGGGGGCACTCCCCAGTTCAGCACATGGGTCCACACGGCCGGGGCCAGGATTTGATGCTCGGTCCCCGGGGCTGCAAAGTGAGCGCTTAACCCACTGAGCCATCCCAGCTTCCCTGGACTTACTATTTTGTTATGCTTTTCTGGCTGTTCTTATGTAACACTTTCAGTTACAGAGATTTAATATAGTTTAATAATCTAGGTAGAGCTAGTCACCCTTCATTGTTCCTATCTTTCAAAACTTTTATCTCTGTTTTTGTATGTTTATTTTTCTTCATGAGTTTTAGAATAAATTTATCTGATTTTATTGGGATCCCCTTGACTTGATAAATTATGTAAGGTAAACTGACATATTTATGTTTTTGAGTCATCCTATCTCAGAATAAGGGGTGTCTTTTTCATATATTCAAATCTATAATAGTTTTCAGGAGTTTGTTAATATATATTTATTTATTTATTTATTTATTTTTGACAGAGAGAGAGAGAGAGAGAGAGACAGAGACAGAGAGAGAGACAGAGACAGAGAGAGAGAAAGAGAGATACAGAGACAGAGAGAGAACTGAACTGGGGGAGCTCCCAGTTCAGCACATGGTTCCGCACGGGCCGGGGCCGGGATTCGATCCTCGGTCCCCGGCGCTACAAAGTGAGCGTCCAACCCACTGAGCCATCCCAGCTTCCCCAGGAGTTTTTAAGAAAGCTTTTCTCATATAAGTTTTATGTTTTTGTGATGTTTATTCAGGTTTTTTTACTGTCATTGAAAGGGGACACACACACACACACACACCCTCCACTGAAACTCTCCTGGGTACAAGAGAACAGAACAGAACTCGGTGTTGCTGAGGCTGGGGGTGATTCTATCTTCATTCTACTTGGCCTATCAGTAGTGTTTGATACAGTCATCCATTCTCTCTTAAGTGAAACATTTTTTTTCATATGGTTTCTGGGCACTATATTCTCTTATTTTCCTTGGCCTCACTTTCCTCATCCTCCTTTGCTGGCTGTTCCTCTCAATCTGGAGTTTTCTAGTTATCTGTCCCTGGCACACTTACTTTTCCCCTGATTCTTCCTGAGTATTCTTTTGTAGAATCTGGCTTTAAATTTTAGATATATGCTGATAAGTGACAAATTTATCTCTCCATCTTTGACTTATTAACTCATCTCCAGACTTGTGCATCCAGTTTACAGTAGTCTTTATAACTAGTATCTCTGCTCCTATGTGTCCTCCTTAGAGTTTAATCTCAACAGAGCAGTTAAGAATGATCCTTTCAGATATGTCAGATAACGTCTGCTCCTCTGCTCAAAACCCTCCAGTGTTTTCTCACCTCATTCCCTGTAAAAGCCAGAATCTTCATAGTCATCTATCTGGTCCTACACGATTTTGTCTCCCACCATATTTCCCACCTCATCACTTACCACTTTGATTCCTCCTGCCCATGGTCCTCCTTGATGTTCCTTGAACATGCCAGGGAAGCTTTTGCCTCTTGGCCTTTGTACTCATACTTGCTATTCCTGTTGCCTGGAGCAGAGGTGTCCAACCCTTTGGCTTCCCTAGGCCACACTGGAAGAATTGTCTTGAGCCACATATAAAATACACTAACTTTAACAATAGCTGATGAGCCAAAAAAATATATGATAGCAAAAAAAATCCCAGTGTTTTAAGAATTTGTGTTGGGTTGCATTCAAAGCCGTCCTGGGCTGCAGGTTGGACATGACTGCTGCAGCCAAAATACATTTTTCCTGCTCCTGGCACCGAGTCTTTAGAGCAAGCTTGTCCAACCTGCAGGCCCCACGCGGCCCAGGATGGCTTTGAATGTGGCTGAACACAAATTCATAAACTTCCTCAAAACATTATCAGATTTTTTTTGTGAATTTTTTTTAATCTCATCAGCTATCATTAGTGTTAATTTTTTTATGTGTAGCCCAAAACAGTTCTTTCAATGTGGCCTAGGGAGGCCAAAAGTTTGGACACCATGATTTAAGATGATAAAGACAATTTTAGACTGCTTTCCTTTTTTTTCCACTGCTGTCCTCAGCTCCTCAACTATTTCCTGGTGGATAGCCAGGGACCAATAACTATTGGGGTTCTTAATACAAAGTATCAAGACTTCACTCTTCTGTGGCTCATGAACTTATTGAGAAGCCAGTTGCAAACTACTCTCAGTGGTGATAGCATTATAAACATAAGAATATAACCATGTAAGACAGACTGCTTTAAAAGACACAGTGGTTTGGTTTGGTTTGGCTTGGCTTGGCTTGGTTTGGCTTGGCTTGGCTTGGCTTGGCTTGGCTTGGCTTGGTTTAGTTTAGATACATTAGGTATATCTGATAAAATTCATTTATTTAAAGTAAAATCTTAAGGAAGAACAATAGCAAATTCCTTTTCCTCCCAGAATGACTGGTGGTTCCACTGTTAAAAAAGAAATGAGTAAAGCTACATATGAGCTGTGCTTATATATATACATTTAATACACATATGCACACTCAACCACGTTAGAAGTTCCCTTGCTTTATTAAGTACAACAATATGGACTCCATCCCATAAACATGATAGTTTGGGGTAATGATAGTGTTTTAGAAGAATTTAGAGGTCTTAATACTCTGATGGTTTTGGCTTAGAAGGATAGTGTTCCTTGTAACAACAACAACAAAAAGAGTTCCTGAATTACTGAGGAGGAAGCAGTTTCATTTCATATAACACTAGTTCTCAAAGTGAGGTCACCGCCACAGACTGCTGACGGGCTCCTCAGAGTCTCTGGGTGGTCCACCAGCTGGTTTCTTCTAAGGTTTATAATATGGCAGTGTCTGTGGTGTGTTTTATGGCACAGATTAATAATTTACTTAATGACACTGCTAAAGTATTTTCTCATATGCCATTTTCCCCATGAGTAACGGTGAGGTTTCTTTTCAGTGGCAAGTGGGTATAGGTGGAATTGGTGGTCCGCTCATTCCTTTTTCCTCTCGTGAAATAATCCACAATGTGAAATTGAGACCTGGTACCTTAGGGATCAACTGTTTATATGATTATGAAAGCTCTGAGAAGTGTCCTTCACTGGCAATTTGAAACACTAAAATACCTTTAAAAATCTGAAATCTCCAAAGGGTGGTGGCTGGCTCTGTTTTCATACAAAAAAAAGAAACCGAGCCCAAGAACCTAAGAACTAAGAACCTCTAAGATAATACTTTCTCATTTGGCAGCATAAGATCACCTGGTTTGAAACCCAACATGCTTGGATTTATTCCTGACTCCATCACTTATTAACTGAGAGAACCTGGTGAAATTATTTTTCATTTCTGAAACTAAGTGATAAAATGTTAAAGTGCTCATATACCATATTTAAATTCCTAGAACAGTACCTAACACATTCATTCATTCATTCAACAAAAACATATTTTGAGTGTCTACCCTCATGCTGGGTACTTGGAATACGTAGTAGGATAAGATGTGCCTCCTGACTTCAAGTAATTTTGCAAGAAAGTAGAGATAGAAAAAAGCCTCTGATCACTTCTCAGCCTTTTGGCTAAGATCAAGTGAAAAAAGCCTCTGACAAGGGCTGTTATATAAAATATATAAAGAACTCGTACAACTCAATAACAAAAAAAAAACACAATCCAATTAAAAATGGTCAGAGGACTGAAACAGACACCTCGCTCATGATGACATACAAATGGCCAACAGACATATGAAAAAATGTTCAACTTCATTAGCAATTAAGGAAATGCAAATCAAAACCAGAATGAGATACCACTTCACACCTGCTGGCATGACTATTAACAAGACAAGGAACAACAAGTACTGAAGAGGCAGTACAGGTGTGGGGGGGGGGGCATGACTCTCATACACTGCTAGTGGAATGCAAATTGCTACAACCACTATGGAGGACATTATGGAGGTTCCTTAGAAAACTTGAAATGAAGTAGTATCATTTTAGATGGTTAGATGAATGAGAGGGAACTACAGCAGCTGCACATGAATTTATCACACTTAGTCGCAAATATAAGTAGAGGGAAAAATGCCTCTTTCTTGATCACATACCCTCAATCAATAAATTCTGTTTCTAAGTTACATGTTTCTGGGTTTCTCAGTTTTTAGCAAAGCAATGAGTGGTTCTTGAGAGCTCTTTCCCTTCAGAAGGCCGAATTGTTTGTAGTTTCAATACATTAGCAAATTGGTTTTCTTTTTTTCTTTCTTTCTTTCTTTATTTATTTTTGACAGAGAGAGAGACAGAGACAGAGACAGAGACACAGAGAGAACTGTACTAGGGGAGCTCCCAGTTCAGCATATGGTTCCGCACGGGCCGGGGCTGGGATTTGATCCTCGGTCCCCGGCGCTGCAAAGTGAGCGCCTAACCCACTGAGCCATCCCGGCTTCCCCCAAATTGGTTTTCTTGAGTGAGTAAGAGCTGAAATTTAATGCCCATTGTACCCCAGCAATTACAAATTTGGAATTAGTGAAAGATGAATGAATGTGATTTTACCATATAGTTATTTGTAGCTATAATCGGGTCACATTTATTTATGAATTTCCATATGTTTGAGATGTAGGTGTGGTCTCCCACACTGAAATAGACTCCCTCAAATACAGGCTGGGACTTTATGCTTTCCATTCTTCACTTTCTTTTATTTATAATTCTAAATAGCATCTAACATAGTGTTCTGCACAGAGAATAAAACAAATGTTCAGAATTTTGTCAAAAAGGGATTTTTAGCTTACTGCTAAGTGTGATTATTGTTCCATCTGGGAATTTTGCCTGAGGAGAAGACCTGTTAAAAGAACTAACATTAAATCTAGTTCTTTTTCTGTTTATACGCATGTGTTATTTCTCTCATTTACGTGGGTGGGGAATAAAAGAAAATTAAATAGGAATTAATTAAGGTTAAGATTTTGTATTCTCTTTGTAATATGTACCTCTGGGTTTTGTTTGTCTGTTCACTTGTTTGCTTTCAGATATAAGGCTCCCATAGAGTGTACACTTTATGGGATGATCCAAATAACCAATCAGACAGAAAAGATCCCTTTTATGTAGTCTATATACCACATGTTTTAAAATATTTAGAAAAGGATGACAATGACCTTTTATAAAGTACTTTTTGAGCAAATTGTTGACAAAGGAACGTTCTTTATAAAGATAATCACATGTATCAAACTCAGTATTTGCAGGTTAAGTACTAAAGCTAGTTTTCCCTAATAATACCATATATGAAGTGCCTGCTCTGTTCCAGACATACAGTAAGCAGCTTTTCCATGCTTTAGGCACGTTGCATACTTTTGCCACTATACAGAGGGATTAAACTAATGGATTTTTAAGTAAGTTTGACTTTTTGAAGTCTTTTTTATAGAATTTTATTCAAATTTTATATTCTGTGCTATAATGTACCTTGTATATTTCCATACACGTGTATTTTAACTACTTACTATCCAATGTAATTGGCACTTCTTCAGCTTCTCTTACCTTAATGAATAGGTCTACACCCCATGGTAGTTTTGTACCCTTGTAGGAGAAGCCCATAATCATCTCATAATAACCCTGAGGAGAAGTAGTTATTATTATCTCATATTGTAAATGAGGAAACGGGGCCCAGAAAGACAAAGTTACTGAGTCCTGAGACTATCCAATATTTTTATAATGTCCTTATGGCTCAAGGTGGATTTTAGGACTTGTGACTAGTGAGGAGGAAATGTTTTGATTAAAATATATATATGTGTGTGTGCAGGGTAAGAATAAAGGCATGTTTTCTCTTTGCATTTTGTGTCCTTGGAAATTTCCATTTCATAAGCAATTTTTCTGATTGGAAAAGTTTAACATTTACTATTTATTGATTTTGAAGGCTTATGAAGAAATTCCTCTGAGTTAAACTTGGAATTTATAGACTTGTACAGTAATGAAATATTGCAACTCCATTACAACTTTATCTGTTGGTTATATAAGTGTAAGCTAGGGAAACAGATACCCTATAAACCAGACTTTTGCTTTACATGAGGATACCACTTTTCTTTAAAATATATAATTAGTTTTTAAAATCAACATTTACTAATACTTTACATAAATTTTTACTTATTTTTGATGAGTACTGAATGAGTTAGTTAAAAGGAAAATTGTTAAAGATAGTATATTTATAATGGTTTGTGGTTTTAAAATGTTTTACAGTATCTTATGGAGTATAAGATCTCAAAAAGCTCTAAAGCTGTACAGTAAATCATTATACCTCAATACATTACTTTATCCCCATTAATAATAGTACTTTACTCCTCATTTTACCAGTTTTATCCTTGAATAAACTTATTGATGAGATTCCAAGAAATTCTGTTGTCTACCTCCAAAGTATAGCTTGAATTCATCTACTTTATATATCCCATTACCCATGCCATGAGGTACTACGCCTTTTTCTTTCAGAATACCACTATAATAACCTAACTAATCTGCCTGCTTCCACTTTTGCCCTATTTTATTTTATTCTCACAACGTCAAAAATGTTCTTATAATGCAGTCAGACTTTGCCGCTTTTCTGATTAGGTCTCTGTTTACTTGGGAAAAACTGATTTAACCCCGTTATCCTGGTGTAATTATTAAAAATACCCTCTTATGACCTAGCAATCCCCCTTCTGGTATTTACC
Organism: Craseonycteris thonglongyai; assembly: GCA_004027555.1. NCBI lineage: Eukaryota > Metazoa > Chordata > Mammalia > Chiroptera > Craseonycteridae > Craseonycteris > Craseonycteris thonglongyai. Next base: position 10,610 of record PVKE010028333.1, on the reverse strand, counting down.
AAAAAAAAAAAAATGGAAAACCTTAATCCATAAAGACATATGTACCCCAATGTTCATCACAGCACTGTTCCCAGTGGCCAAGTCATGGAAACAACCAAAATGCCCTTTGATAGATGACTGGATAAAGATGTGGTACATTTACACAATGGAGTACTACTCAGCGATAAGAAATGATGAAATACTCCCATTTGCAACAACATGGATAGAACTCAAGATCATCATACTAAGCAAAATAAGCCAGACAGAAGCAAGAACCATATGCCTTGACTCATATGTGGAAAACTGAAAGCAACAAAGAAACAAAAACTCATAGACACAGTCAACACTTTAGTGGTTACCTGAGGGTAAGTAGGGAGGGGGCATCAAATGCATGGTGATGGAAGAACTGACTGGGTAGTGAGCACATAATGCAACACAACAGACAGATGATGTATTGTAGACTTGTGCACCTGGAACCTATGTAATTTTTACTAACCAATGTCACTTCAACAAATTTAACAATAGAAAAGTAAAGTTAAGATTATATATTAATGCATTAATTTTAGAATATGTATTAGAATAGCAGGTGCTGTGGAAGCGTAATGATATGAGGATGAACAGAGTAGGGAAATGGAAAACAGTGCAACTTGTGTTTGGTGCACCACCATAATTGAATTTCAGAAAATCTTAAGTGATAATAATAAATGTTCTGTATAAAATTTTTTTAAATGCCCTCTTTTGCAATCACAAAGAGGCCTCATTTGGATAAATCATGTGGTCATCCAACTTTAAGCTCTAGAGTGGTTTCCACTGCACATAGAATGAATTCAGACTTCTTAATGATGACCAAGTCTGAACTGCATTAGTTGGCTTCTGCCCTTTTCTCTGTCATCATTTGTTCTTCTTTTTCTTCAACTCACTGTTATCATCTCAATCTCTCACTTAGGCCAAGTTCTATGCTATCTCAGGAACTTTACACATGTTCTTACTTCCACTGGGTATGCTCCTCACAACACTCTCCCCACAAGTGAGTGCTTTTTGAATGGTTAGAGCCCTGTAATCCTTGAGTCCTCAGATCTCAGCTAAAATGTCACCCAGGAAGAGAGGCATTCCTTGACTCCCCTGTCTAATACAGATAGCCCTCCTGTCATAGGCTCTATTTAAGTAACGTAGTATTTTCTTTATTTTGTTACCATTTATTTTGACTTGTAAATATTTCATTGATTGATGGATTGATTTCCTATTATAATGAAAGCTCCTTGAAAGCAGAGACCATGGCTGTTTTTTGTTTTTTCTTTTTCTTTTTCTCCTTAGTATGATACCCTAGGTCCTAGCACAGTGCATAGTGTATAGCAGACAGTCAAAGAATAATTATTGAATAAATGAACACATGAAGACAAATTGAAAGCCTGAGCTTGCTTTAGTCTTGCTTCTGTAAGACAAGAATCAAAATAGCCACCTGTTCTCTGTTGAGATTTCTTTGCAAAAATCAATACTAACTCATTTTTGAAATGGAAAGAAAAAATTACATATCAAGAGCTTGACGCCCAGTTTTTTGACCGCACATACAGAGGAGGGAAAAATATCTCAAGAGAGTAGAGGGAGGAAAATGAATTTAAATATAACAAACTCACAGCTTGTGGCTCATTGAAAGTTTGTATTCAATGACAAGGAAATTGTCATTGTCAATATATGTAATTGTACATCTTGATGTTGTGGGGCTTCTCTGTCACTCAGTAGTATTATTAATCAATATTACCTAGTCCATTATTTGAGAGCATATGAGACTACAATAGAAATACATTATTTAGTATGTTGCTCCAGGATGTGACTTTCTGTTCAAGAAAATGTTTTGGTTTTTGGTTTTGTTTGTTTTGGTTTTTTGGTTTTTTAGCTTCTAGTCTGTATAAGGGTATAAGCATTAGGAGAAAATAGGACTTTGTAAGTATATGCTTTGCAAGTAACTGTCTTAGTTCTAAATGCTTTTTTAATACAGTAGTTATAAAGGCGGTATATTAAAGCTTCTGAACAGCTAATACAACAAATCATGTGTTTTTCCAGCTATTCTGTATCTGCATGTATATATAGATTATATATTTCACCATCCTAGCTTATGTTGAGTTTTGAAGCTTTGTTTTGTTTTGTTTTACTTTATAGCATAGCATTTTTTCCTAACACAATATAGTTGTCATATTTTCTTCATGATACTGTAGGCCAGGGGCCAGCCAAGCTCATTCATGTATTATTGTGTCTGGCTGTTTTCATGCTGCATGGCAGAGTTGAGTAGATATGAAGAGTGTGGATAGCCTTCAAAACTGAAAATATGGCTATTTAGCCCTCACACAAATTTGCTGACCTCTGCTGCAGACGTTATGAAGGCAGTGGCTGTCTGACCTGTTTATCACTGTTCACCCCCTTAGTGCCCTGCTGGAGCCTGACCAACTCCAAAATCCTACGGCAGGTTAGAAAAGCTGAAAGCCTTATTTTTATTTCTATAACCATTGTACACAATTTGGAACATCTTGTAAATTGTATGTATTTCAGTCATAGGAAAGAGCAATCCTATTTGCTTAAGAAACATTTTTTAGCTGTGCTCAGAGTTGGGTTTTTTTTTTAAGTAAACTAGTGGAAACATTTAAGAGTGAAAACTAAATTCTTTAATATTATAGAAATAATCCTCAGTCAATCCTAATAAGTAATTTTTTTTTATTTCTTCCCTCAATTTTGACTTTAGGTATTTTAATGTTGATTTTTGTTTAAAGCCTTTCACACCTTAGAAAAGTAGATTTGAAATGTTTAGACAATGCCCATCCACATATTAAAACACTTTTCTTCCCAGAGGAAGTACAGTAATTTGTCCTTTTAGTGATGTTGTGACTTAAATGCATCTTTTTCTTCCTGTTTCTTGAGCCAATGTAATTAAATAATAGATTTTATTTCATAACTTTTATGAAGGAATAAAGGGGAAATTATGTTCAGCAGATTTGTTTATTTTTTTCCATGCCCTTCTCAAGTTTACATGGGATCCTTTCTACACTAAAAGGAAATGAAATAGCCTTTCCAAATTAGTGTTCTTGGGAAATGAATGTTAATTAAAAATATATACTTTAAAGAACAGAAACATAATTTTTCCCTAAAACTATCTGATGGTTAAATCTAAGTTAGATACTCCTCTGAAAGTAATGCTAAGATTTTTCATAAGAACTCAGTACTCTAAAATCAGTGTCATAAAATATACATACACAGTGAAGTATAATTTAACTAGCTGCCAAGTTAGTCCTTATCAAGTAAGTTTTGGTTTTTATACCAAGAGGAAGATTTAAAACTTTTGAAAATCATGTCCTCTCTTCAAATTGTATTTGTATGTCTTACATGCTATATTTACTTATCTTGAGAAATAATTTTCTCTTAGCATTATAAAAAATAATTGCAGATTTAGAATAAATAGGTACTGATGCCTCAGACAAAATAAAAGCCATAGGATTCTTTCGTATTGACATAGAATGTGATAGCCATTTCTGTATATTTTAAAGCCAAAAGTAAACTCAGGTACTTGCCCACCAATATTCAGTATTTTTAGGTAAAATGAGATAGAAATTACTAAATTTTGACTTTTTATGCTGGTGAAGTATTCATTTCTGATTATTGTGAAAAATGATATGAAAACAAAAAAGCATTCTCATAATGTAAATAACTACTCATCATTAGGCATTTCATTTTCATGAATCGTTCCTATATTCAGCTGTTTATGAGCTATTGGTGGCATTATACATAAAGCTCTTCACTTTTGGTTTTACAGCCTGTCATGTTTTTTAGTGCTAGTAAAACCTATTTAAAGTAAAAGTTTAGATTTGGTTGAGAAGGGGGTTAAAAAATTAATTTGAGTACCTTCTGAACAAGCCAACTGGCAGTTTCTCTATCAACCTCAGGAAGCCAAACTTTGGACTGTTCACATTCATTATAAGAAAAACTCAAGAAGTTTTTGTAAAATAACTTATGGATTTTTTTTGTAAATCTGTATATACAAGGGCTGTCCAGAAAAAATCCAGCTATTGTCAGTATAACAAGAATGGTTACATGGCTGGCCACTTTCTGGACAGCCCTTGTTTGTATGTATGTACCGTATGTATATCTTTAAACGTTATCTTTCAGTGGTTTGGCATGGATGCCTTTGAGAATTTGATGAAACTATGGCTTCCCTCCCATCTATACAACATTTTCCATGCAACTTCACAAATTTCACAAAAATGAGCCCCAGGGTAAATTTCCTCAGTGACAGAATATTTACCAAATTTCGTAGTCACTTATCCTTTAAACTTGAAGAGAAAGTTTAAAAACATTAACTGTATTAGTTTCAAAGTGATGAAATTTATAGAGAATTTGAAGAAACTAGATAAATATAGAAAATAAAATGCAAAAATAAAATAAAAATCACCTATGATTTTACCATCTTTTTCTGTATTTTCTTATTTTTTCTATAAATAAAATTTTATTAAAATTTTTAGGGAAAGCCAGGATGACTCAGCAGGTTAAGCACTTGCTTTGAAGCCCCGAGGACCGAGGATTGAATCCTGGCTTCGGCCTAGGCAGACCCACACGCTGAACTGAGGTGTGCTTCCCAAATGCGGTGAGGCCCCCCAGTTCAGTTCAAAAAATAAAAAATAAAAATAAATAAAAAAGAATTCTTAAAAAAAAGAATTTTATTACTGTACATTTAATTTGTATACAACTGTTCAAATTTAACATTTTGTCATTAGAATTTCTGTCATTGAATACCCTTAAAAACATGTTCCTTAATAGCAGCATAAAATACCCTTGTGAATGATTCATCTCTTAATTAATGGAAGTTTAAAGTCTTTTCAGTGTTTTACTGTTTTAAGTAATGTACAAAATAATATCCATGTTCGTAACTGTTATAAACATCTGATTTTTTCTAAGATAGATGCCTAGAAATAGAATTATGGGGTCAGAGAGCATTAACTGCTTTATTGCACAATTTGAAACTGCCCTCCAGAAGATTGTATTTCTCTAGCAGTGTACTACTTGCTCTCTGAATTCCCACCTTGCCAAGACTACTAGCATTTTTTAAATCTGCGAATTTAAGAGGTGGTTAGTGATAATTTACAGTTGTTTTAATTTGTATTTATGATCACATTAGCCACTTATATTCTTATGTGAATTTTTTATTTATATCACTTGCCCATTTTGCCTTTAGGGTTTGAATGTTTTTCTTTTCAAGTTCCATGAGCTCTTTATGTATTTAGGATAGTAACATTTAATGAACTACTTTAGAAATATTTTTTCAGCATAAACTTTTTAATAGGTGCATTTTTTATGCCAGAAGTTTTCATTATTAATATAATCCAATTTACTGATTTTTTTCCCCCTTCACTACTAATGCTTTTGTAATTAGAAAATCCTTCTTGAGAAGAGATTAACATTCACATGTGTTATCTTAATCTATACTTACTTATTTTAAATTACACAGTTGTAATTTATTTGGATAAAAGGGATGAAATAAAGATCTAACTTAATATCTCTATATATAGACATAAATAATTTTAGCTGAATGTGTCTGTGCTTATATCATAAATGATTTTTTTAGGGATGTTTTTCTTTTTGGATTTGGCTCTTCTTGTGCATACTAAACCCATTTTGCCCATTAGTTATCCTCCCATGTTTTTCTCTGTGTTTTAATAGTTCACGTATACATGTAATTTATATATACATAATACAGAAATATCAACATAGTGTTTTTTCATTGTTACTTGTTTTATAAAAATGGAATTAAGTTATACATACTTATCTATATCTTATGTTTCTTACTAAAAAGTACTTCATAGAAATTCCTTTAAGTCAAATAGTGAAACTTTTTCATTTTTTTAATTAAATTTATTGGGATGACATTGTTTAGTGAAGTTATATGGATTTCAAGTGTACAATTCTATAATACATTGTCTGTGTATTGCATTGTGTGCTCACCACTAAGAGTCACGATTTTTTAATGGCTACAAGGTATATCACGATGTAATTGTATCATAATTTACCTTTCCTTGTATCAATAGCATTGCTTTTAATCATGTTTATTTCATTAATCTTAATATATATTGTCTGATTCTTTTTCTCATATTCCTGCTAGCAACAGAAGTTGTAGCTCCTTTTAATTTTTATCCAAATACTAGCTATGAAGAAATTTCTCACAATACTTTTAATTTGTAATCTGACTGCTAGTAACTTTGAGTACCTTTATGTTGGTTAACTTTTGGATTTGCCCATCTTTGAATTGGCGTATTTCTCTTCTGTGTCCATTTTTTTTTTATTGTTAAATTTATTGGAGTGACATTGATTGGCAACAATTAGATAGTTTCCAGATGTACAAATCCATTTTTATTGGATTATTTTCTTACAAATTTCTAAAAACTTTTGTTTTTATAGACATCTTTTAAATTTGCATTGCAGAACTTTTCAGATATGTCATGAAAATATTTTTAAATTTCATGTAATCATCTGTGTTTATATTTCTTTTTTGAATGCCCAGCTTCCAATAAGAATGTCCAAAAGAATGTCTCTCCAATACTTAGACTGCATACTTTGTATCCTAGATCATCTTATAAGATATTTATGTTTTTGTTTCTTGCTGTGTAACAAATCACCTTAGACCATCAAAAGTCATTTTAATATTTCTTGTGGTTCAGTGGCATGGCATGGCTGGGTATTTTGCTCTTCTTGCTTGTGTTCTTTCACATGATATAGTCAGATGGCAACTAGAGCTAAGTCACCTAGAGTCTCAACCAGAATTCTTAGGAAAGCTGAACCTCTCTCTTTCCCTATGTAGACTCAGAGCCTCTCCTTTCCATCTGGTCTTCTCATCAGTCTGTCCAGCAGACTCTTACATGATAGCACCCCATGCCCAAAAGTACAAAAGTCAAAACTGCAGCAGCTTTTTATTGCCTAAGCAGGTAATTCTTGGAACATCCCCTCCTTCATACTCATTTGGTTAGAACATGCCGCAGGCCAGGCCACACTCAGTATGGAGAGAACACATAAGGACATGAATAGAGGAGGTGTGGGTCCTTGGGGGACTTCTTTGGAGACTAGCTATCACAATGTCTACATTTTCTTTGTGGAATCTCAGCCATGCATAAGAATGTCTTCCTCACCCTAGGGTTGTATACAGATCATTCCCTGTATCTTATTTCATGTTTTTTATCATTTTGTCTTTTACACTTTAAGTTTTAAGTTCATTTGGTGTGATATAAGATGAAATCTTATATTTTTCTCTTTAGATAGTTAGCTATTTGCCAAGCCAGTGATTAAATCAAGCCTGTCCAACCTGTGGCCCAGGATGGCTTTGAATGTGGCCCAACACCAATTTATAAACTTTCTTCCAACATTATGAGACTTTTTTGCAATTTTTTTTTTTTTTTTTTGTAGCTCATCAGCTATTGTTAGTGAATTTATGTGTGGCCCAAGACAGTTCTTCCAGTGTGGCCCAGGGAAGCCAAGAGGTTGGGCACCCCTGGAGTAAATAATTCTTTGTTTTCCCACTGAAATTAACTGTCCTTTTCTTCTGTTGAAAATTCTCGTCTATATCTTGTTCTCTTCATCAACTTTCATACACAGTCTCTTCCTCTTTATTTCTATACCCTTTCGCCCTGCATAACCCCAGTGTTACTGCAGCCATTCATACTCCAGCCTCCTACTCCAATTATATCATCATTTTCAGTTAGTTCTTTAGGCATTGTTTACATTGTTTCATCTCTGAGATCATCAGAATTTATAGCCAAGTTGTGTAGTCTACCGTATTTGCATTTTTTACTTGTAATTTTTTGTTCTCCTCGCAACAGTTTTCTTTCTTCTTTGTTTACTTTTATAGGTATCTACCAGTAATTCATACCCAGCTTTCACAAGTGTCAGTCTCTTATCAATATGAAATAAAAAGTTATTTCCTATACTGGCATCTTTTGTGGTCATACCTCTCCCAGACCCCTGGCCCCTTGCTGCAGCCTGGAGATGTTGCTCTTTAGGCTTGCTGTACTTCTACCAGCTTGGGAGATCCACCTTCCTACCCTGGACTTCCTTCATTCTCTGTGAGAGCCCTGTGTCTAACATTACTTCCTACAAGGCAATAAACCAATGAAAAGTCTTTCTCTTTCTTGGTTTATTAATTTTGTTGGAACACATTGTTCATTGAGCCTCCTAAGAAAGAGTCCATGGGAAGTGAATTTTTAAATAATTTGCATTCTTAAATTACTTTATTCTACCTTCACAAATTTTTGACAGTTTGCCTTTATGTAAAAAGATTATTTTACCTCAGGATTTCGAAAGCATTTCTTCATTTTTTCTGGTGTTAAAAGTTGTTGAAATGACATTCTAATTATTTAATCTTTATGTTTGACCTTTTATGTTTTTCATTATTTCTGTAAGTTTTTGGTATCTATTATAATATCTGTCCTCAGAATTCTGAGATCTCCCAATGACGAATCTGGGATGGTGTTTACATGGCATATGCCCCACCCAACCTTGGCTGCATTTCCAATCTTGTCCCTAACCACTGTCCTTCATTTCCTGCATCATTTTAAAGCACAGTCTTGCTCAGAGCATTCACGATCCCTTTTCCCCTGCGTGGAGTGTTCTCCCAGACGTCCATGTGCTGATTTCTGGTTTCTGCTCAGATTCTACCTTAATAATGAGTACTTCCCTGAGCACCCTGTATAACATAACACCCAGCAACCCCTCCAGGACACCTGATTTTGCTTACTCTTTTTATTTTGGCATCTGACATGTTAGTTTGTTTGTTTTTCTCCTGACCATTAAAATTGAAGCTTTGTGGAAGCATAGACTTTGTTCGTTTTGTTCAAAGCTGTTGTTCTCAATAAGTATTTGCGAGTAAATGCATGAATATGACTTGATGTGCCCTTTTCATTTGAGCAATTACTAGATTCAGTCTGGAATCTTATGTTCTTCGGTTCTAAGAAATTTTCTTGAATTAGTCAATAATTTCTTTACATCCTTTTTTCTTTCAGAGGTTATATTTTGGGATGTTAGACCTGAATTAATACTCTTAAGTTATCCTTTCTTACTTTTCATTTCTTGTCTTAGTTAATTATTTACACTATATCCTGGATTTAAGTTCTTTGGAGAAGTAAAAATGTTAAAGTAAATTTTCTACCTTTAGTATATTTGAGAATCTATTCATGTCCTGGTTAATTCCTTATATTGTATACTAGAATTAAATGCTTTGGAGAAGTAATAATGTGAAGTAAATTTTCTACCTATGGTATATTTGAGAATCTTTAGTAATTATTTACATTTATTTACAAACTGGTAATATCACAAAAGTAATTTTTGCTAAGTTATCTCTTCTGATTCATGGCTATGACTGTGGCAATAAATAATTAAAATCATTTAAATAAGTAGATGGCATAAATATTTGTGGGGGCAGAGGAGACACCAGAAACTGTAATATGACACCTGAATCCAGTTAGTGAAAATTCCTCTTCCCACCTCCACCCTTACCTGTAAGGAGGCAGAGAGCAGAGCTTCTAGTCCAGACTCTCTGCTAATGCCTTTCACATTAACTCCTACATACATCATTTTGGACAGAAAATTGTGACAGTACAATAGCAATAAATATTTCTTGAGCATCTGACATCAGAAACTGTGCCAGACACATTGTATGTATCATCTAATATATGGTTTTTACACAACCCTGAAATACAAATGTCATTATAAGCATATTAACAATAGGGAATTTGGGGAAGCCGGGATGGCTCAGTGGGTTAAGCATTCACTTTGCAGCCCTGGGGACCGAGGATTGAATCTCAGCCCCGGCCCATGCGGACCCATATGCTGAACTGGGGAGTGACCCCAGTTCAGTTCTCACCGGGGTGAGACCCCTGCCTAGTTCCTGCCCTGTGCAACCCCGCACCCACCTGTGAAATGAAACTATGTTGAAAAACAAATGATGTGCAACTATAGAGACTGTTCTTGACCCTCCCCCTTCTCTGTCTCTGTCTCTCTGTCAAAAACAATAAAAATAAATCTTAAAAAAATAAAAATCAAAAACTTAAAAAAGAAGAATAGGGAATTGAAGGTAAGACACATTAATTACTTAACACAAGTTTTCACAACCAGTGTCAGATCTGAAACATCAATTGATAACTCAATTTAATTAAAGTCTTAATAGCACGTTAAGACTTCTAAAATAATTGCTACGTGTCTAAGAGTAGATCTGTTATGGCCTATATGAAAAATTCTTCTCCTACTCCAAAAAACAAAACATGCTTACATAAGGATATTTACAGAAATTTATCAGACTGTTAAAACTCCATAAAACTATATTAAACTGCTAATTCTGTTTAACTCCTGTAAAGTACTAAATGTTTATTGGTCAAGTTACTGAATTTTACATATTTAAATATTAGTTTATATGAGGAAACTATTACCGTAAGTATTAGTTTACATGAGGAAAATGGAAAAGTTCTCGGTCTACTAGCTGTGGATACAGTGGAAACAGGGAGTTATTGTCTCACAGACTTGTTCAAATCCCATCTTAGTCATTTAAATACTCTGAGCTGCTGTTTCCTTATCTATAAAACAACCTATAAAATACTAATATAACTTAACCA
>PVKE010028332.1:0-14765 GCA_004027555.1 Craseonycteris thonglongyai | reverse complement strand
AGCTGCCATTGGCCAGGCGCTGGATCAGTCTGCTGAGGTTTTGTCATCAGCTTGGCCCGCACGAGCTTATAGAGTCCCTACAGCTCTGGGCCTCCCTCTGTGGACACTGCGGGGCCATGCTGCCGGCGTCACTCCACGCCCTGAGACTGGTCCTTTCTGCTAGCAACGGCCCAATAAGCCCTTTGTTCTGAAGAATTGAGCCGTGGGAGTTCCCGGGTTGGCCTAACAGGCGCTGAGTGAGTGACGGAGAGAGTGTGGGGGGCGGGGCCGGGATGGAGAGGCGGAGGCGGGGCCGGGGCTGGGTGGGCGGGGCCTGGTCTTACCCGCTGGAATGATGCCAATGCGCAGGGGGCTGGGCACCAGCGCCGCCTGCGGCTGGTTCTGGTCCACGCCCGCGCTCCTCTGCGTCCTGCCGATCAGACCGTGCAGGACCTCGCTGAACATGCCGTCTCCTCCAACACAGACGATTCTGCAGGAGCAACACAGTGCCTCAGGGGCCCTGCACTGCCGTCCCCAAGACCCACACTGTCCATGGACTGAAGGGCAGCCCTAGGGGGCAATCAGGGGGCCTGCAGTGGGCCGACTCCTGCTGCCTGGAGCTCGTGCCCGCCCGCACGCAGCCGCCCGCCCTTCTGGGGCGGCTCCTCACTCCTTCCCGCAGCCAGTTTTCCAGGCGGTGTGAGTGCCCGGTCACCAGCAGGCCGCAGCTCCCAGAGGCCGAGCCCCGGGCCCCTCTGTGCCCCACGGGCTCCGCTCGCCACCCCCTGCGCCCACGAACCTGTCCATGCCTGCAGACCAGCAACCTGACCGGGGTCTCTAGGAGCTCAGCCCCATACCCAGCAGGCGTTCTGCAAAGCGGACCCTACGACAGGTGACGGGCCCCTTCCCTTCTGACGGCCCCTCCCAGCCCCAACTACCTCCGCTGGCTGCTGTCCCGGGAGCAGGTCTCCAGCCCCTCGGCCCCGTGTGTGACTCCTGCTTCTCCTTCCCAGAAGCCCTCTTCCAGGGTCACTGCACACCGTGTCCCCGGGGACATGGGTGCCCACTGGAGAACCCAGCCTGTGCCCTTGGAGGCCCCTGAACTGCACTGACCAGGGCACACAACACTCAGACAAGGAGCCCCGGTGCAGAGATGGCACTGTCTCCTGGGTGACAGCCCCAGGGAGGGGCAGCCCGGGGCCAGACCCCGGCTCGCCAGCCCTTGCTGCCCCATTCGCCAGGGCCGCCTCGTCCAGCTGAGGCCACTGCCCAGCGGACGGTCTGCACACTGGTGGCACCAGCGTCTCCAAAACCTGCTTCAACTCCTCATCTCACAGCGTCACCGCCACCTGGGTTAGGAGTCCCTGCGCGTCTCCTTCAAGAATCGGTCACTGGGACCAGCTGATTCTCCCCCCCAGATGCTACCCTCTGCAGGTAGTGTCCACCACGGTCCAGCCAGCTCAGGCCGGCAGCCCAGAACTTGCCTCAGTTTCCCTGGGTGCAGTCCCACCTCACTGCTCCTTGCCCTGTGGCCTCCAAAGTCCCTTTCCAAACGCAAGCCGGCTCCGAGAGCCTCTACTTGCCCGCTTTCCATCTACGGCATCAACCACCTTTCCCAAGGTCCCACAGGCCAGCCCTGTGCCAGGTGCCGGGACAGCAGAGGAGGCCGGCTCCCCAGGAGCTGCCGGGCCCGTGGGGACAGGCAACCCAGACGCAAACCCACACAACAGGCAGAGTTCCAGCACAACACCCCTGCTGTGTCCCCGCAGCCAGAAATGCACAACCAGGGTGTGACCAGGGGGAACGGGCAGGAGCCCCGCACCCGGCGACATGCTGCAGAAGCGCTGGCCTGCCCGTCCCAAGAAAGGGCGACCTGCTCTGCAGGGCAGGAGACGCCAGGCACTCGACAACTGAGTGTGAAGGCAGCGCACGATCCAGGTGGCGGAATCCGAATCAGGGCAGCAAATGGTCTCCTTTTTGATCACTGTGTTCTGATCTGTACGAGAACGCCCGTGTTTTTAGGACACGCAGCCTGACACAGTGAGGGACGCTTTCAAAGGGAAAAATGTTGGCATCCAGACAGAAAGGAAAACAGAGACCTAGGAAACAACAGTTCTCTCCACGGAGTAGAAGAACACACGACTCGGAACTTCTTTACCTTTTCTCATTTTCTACAAGAGACATGTTTACTTTTATGATTAGGGAAAAAAAGTTAGGAAAGAAAGCAAATAAAACTGAGACAGATGAGTAAACCTAGATTAGAATTTACTACTTACTAATCAAGATGAAAGAACGCTTACTCACCCATCGTATTTATCTATATTCATCTCATATAAACTCTCCTGGGCGTGATTAGCACGTTCAGTAACTGTGGGAAAAAATAACATTACGTTGTACAGTTTATATTCAAACCTGTGAACCCTGACTGAAAATCAAAGGCAAATACACCATTCTTTTAAAATGAGGTCCCATAAAATCTTCAGGAGGATTTCCTGTAACGAATCCCTTCCCTGATCTAACCCAAGTCCCCCTTAGAGAAAAAGAAATGGAGCTGAGCTCAGTGGGACACGGCCTTCTCTCAGAATACATCTCACGGGGAAAGATTTCACATTCTTGGCATTTAATTGCTAACAAATAATGACTCTTTTTGAAAGAAACCACTCTTCTATTTTATAGTTTTTCCTTATGATCCAAAGCTACTTGGAAAATCTCAGAATATACCAAAATGTAGAAAACGTAAAGTTAGTTCAGAGTCTACACACCCAACGTGGGAAACAAAATCTCCGTTGAGATTCTGCTGTCTACACAGTTTTGTGCCCTTGTTTCCCCAACATCGTATCGCAATCATTTTCTATGTTGTTAAAGTTCTCTGTAAAGACCATTTCAAAGGGCTGCATACTACTCGTTCAGATTCACCACAGTCTTCCTGTTTCTTGTTTGGGGACATTGAAGCTGTCCCCACTGTTTTGCTATTATAGAATGTGGCAGTGGACATCGGTGGACGTGGGACTGTCTTCCTAGGAAGCAGCGAGGAAACTGGAACACAGAGCAAACCCCTTAAGGCTCTCGACCCAGGCAGCCCCCCTGTCACGTGCTCTTGAGTAAATTTACACGAGACCCTCCCGGCATCAGGAACTTGTTCTGAAAACTCAGTGCCACAGATGTGGTGTTGGCGCTGTGTTTCTTAAAGGGTCACTTCTTTTTTTTTTTTTAATATTATTATATTTTATTGTTAAATTTAATGGGGTGACATTGGTTGGTAACAATCAGACAGTTTCCCAATGGACAACTCCACATCACATCACCCATGCATCGCATCATGTGCCCAGCTCCCAGAATCAGGTAAAGGGTCACTTCTTGGTGAGATGATTTCTACCGTGTTTCCCCGAAAGTAAGACATCCCCCGAAAATAAGACCTACTTCGTGGAACAATAAGATATCCCCTGAAAATAAGACCTAGCGCATCTCTGGGAGCACACCTTAATATAAGACACTGTCTTATTTTCGGGGAAACAGGGTAAGACTATTAATCACTGTGTCTTGTCTTGTCAGAACGTTCTGCCGTGATCTTTGTCCTTCTGTCTGCTCAGTGTTTTCCGTGAAGGCTTTAATGCGGGGTCTTGGCTAGAAAAGCCCACATTCTTTACCTTCTCCTCTTGTCCTTCCAATGTGTAAAAACACACATTCGATTTCGTTTAAAAGAACCCTCTCTAGCAGCCATATCTGCATCACTGTCCAGGCCTCTTGCCCACCGTTCGCAGCCGTGCGCCTTACCGATGACTTCGGTGGTGATGGAGGCCAGCGTGAAGAGTGGCGCCACCTTCCTGTCGTACACCCGCGGGCCTTGTCCTTTCCCTCCAAACGGATTGATAAACACCAGCAAATGCTTCGGTCTAGATGCTACAAAACAAAAACAACGTGCAAGTCGGAGGGAATGTAGCGAAAGCTCCAAACGAAGAACCGAGTCACTGAAGAGAATCACACCGGACGGCTTTCCGCGTGCTGCTTCGTGTCCCCTGGTAGAAAGGGTTGTTCAGCTAGAGCAGGGCTAACGCGTTCCCCCGTCTAGGAAGGGAGAAGGGGGGGACAGTCTATCGGAAAGGGCGGCGCTGTGCGGGTCCCCCGGGAATTCGGCCCGTGGAAGACACGCTCCCTGGAGGCGTAGGCTCTGGAAGGCAGAGCCTCACCTTCCTCGTGTGAAGGAAGCGGGTTCGCAGAGCACAAGGGGGATGAAGCAGGTGGACAGAAAGGGGCGTCGGGAGGAAGGAGACGGACAGGCACGGGGAGAACTGGACACACACAGCGGCAGGCGGCAGGCGGCTTCCCAGCTTCCCGTTCCAGGCCTTCCAGAGGCCCGCGGACCTCTGATCTCGTAACAACTCCCTCGTTTCTGTTTCGGCCCATTCAAGCACATTGAACTCAGTGCCGAGCAGGGATCCACCCAAAAAACTGAGAACCCAAGTCCACACAGAACCCTGCACACGGGTGTTTCCAGCAGCACTGGGCACAGAAGCCCACGCGTGGAAGCTGCACCGTGACCCAGACTGCTGGCTGGACACACACACGTGGTCTGTCCACGCCACGGAGGGTTAGTCGGGACAGGAAGGAGCGGCTGCTGACACGCTGACCGGCACGGCCCATCTGACCATGTCCCGCAGACGAGCCTCCGTTTATACGGAGCCCCGAGCAGGCAGAACGAGCACACGCAGCCGCACAGAACAGCCGGGGGTTGTCTGTGCCGACTAGGGGGTCACGAGAAAGTTGGGGGGATGCACGTCCTCCAGGGGTTTGGGCTATGCAGGGAGATGTATGTCTTGAAGCTTATTAGTTTAATGATTTGTCCATTTCTAGTTAGGGATGCGCCGGCTGAAGTGTTTAAAGGAGAACTGTCCCGATGCCTGTCACCTGCTTGAAGCACCGCAGAAATGCACGTAACTAATGACAGAGAGACCGCACACCCAGCCACCTGCTAACAACTGCAGGACCTTGGTGGTGGGCATACGGATGTTTAGTGTACAATTCTCTTAATTTTTCTCTGCTTGAAAAGCTTCATCATAAAATATTGGGGGGGAAATATATAATAGAGAAAATCAACAAAGCCAAAAGTTGGTTCTTTGAAAAGATTCATAAAACTGAGACATCCCTAATAAAGCTGACTTTTAAAAAAGGGAGAAAATACAAATGACCAATATCAAGAATGAGAAAGGGGACATTATTCCAGAATCTACAAATATTACAAGGAAAGTGAAGGGGTGTACTAATAAATGTATGCCAATAAATCTGTAAATTTGGATGAAATAGTCAAATTTCTCAAAAAATACAACTTAACCAAAACTGACAGAAGAAACAAGAGAATCCAAATAGTCTGAGATCTAAGAAAGAAATGAGCAATTGACCAAAACTTTCCCACAAAGGAAACAGGCCCAGATGGTTTCACCAATTAATGCTTCCAAATATTTAAAGAAAAAAGTAGCCCCCACACTATAAAAACCCTTCCACACAATAGAAAAAGCGAGAAGCACTTCCCAGCTGTTCGTAGGTCACCGTAAGCCTGACAGCAAAGCCCAACACGGACGTTATGGGAAAGAAAGCTCACGGGTCGCTCTCTCCAGGGGCCTAGACGCAAAAGCCCCAAACAAAGCACCAGCGACTCAAATCCAGAAACATAAACAGGCTGACACGCCAGGGCCACGTCGGGTGTATCCCAGGAATACAAAGGCTTTTCTACAAAGAGGAGTCCATGTTCCTCAACACATGAACTCAAAAAGAAGACAATCACACAGTCATCTCAGTAGAGACAAAAAAACATTTATCAAAGTCGACACCCATTCATGACTTAAAAAAATTCTCAGAAAACTAGAATCAAAAAGAAACTTCCTTCATCTAGGTTTTTAAAATCTATTAAAAACCTAAGGAACCTCATGGTTGACAGTGAAAGGTTGAAAGTTTGCCCCCGACACCAGGACTAAGACCATCCCCCGCACGGAGGTCCAAACCAGGGCAAACCCAATAAAAGGCACAAGAACCCGGGGGCGCAAAACCAAACCAACACTATTTGCAGGTGACAAGAAGAGAGTCATCAAACTACTAAAATTAAGTGAATTTAGCAAGGTCATTAGATGTCAGGTGAAATATAAAATTCAATTAAACTTCCATACAATAAACAAATAAAAATCAAAACGGTAGGAGCACAGTGAATGCGGGGAGGACGGTCTGTCCCATAACCGGCCTGGGGTCCAGCAGGTGTCTTCATTTCAAGGACCTTGACCACTTCTCTCACATCATGTACAAAAGTAATTCCAAAGGGACAGTCGATCTAAATGTGAAAGGAAAGACAGAGCTGGGAAGGAAACACCTTCCCGGCCGGGGAGTACACAGAGATGTCCTAAATAGGACATACATAACCTGGCCACAGAGTTAAAAAAGGAAAAAAAGTAAACAGAAGTACATTAAATGAAGAATGTGTGTTCATCGTCAAAAGAATGGAATGAAGACAATGAACATGCAAACCACACAATGGGAGGAGGAACTGGCATTCACAAATCCAGCACGGTTCAGAGCCGCCACATGCAAAGAGTTTCTACAAACAATTAAGAAAGACGACAGACTCTTTGTATAATTAAGAAATGGATGACAGGCTTGAACAGACACCTCACAGAACAGGACTTCCCAGCTTCACGAGCTATCAGGACGTGCAAATGAAGCCACTGTCAAGACTAACACCCCCCAGAACGCCTACAGTGCTACAGGCGTGCTTAAAACGGGGGGCAGCCAGGACTCGGGGTGTGGCTGGAACGCCCGCTTTGGAACCAGCTGGCGCTGTCTGCTGAGGCTGGATGTGCGCACGCGGTCCAACCCGGCGGCGGGACCCCCAGGTGTGCCCCCGAGACACACACTGGAGGTTCGTGGTGGTGTGACTCGTAACAGCCCATACCAGCAAGCCACCCAGTGACCGTCAGCCGTGCAAGGAACGGGTGAGCAGACACGCACACTCACTCCACGGGATCGCGTGCCTCCGCACACCACACTGTGGAACTTGTTGTGGACATCATACTTCACGTGTGTCTGTGTTCCCGGCCCGCTACACGTGACAGTAAACAACACAATTAGGTGCTCCAATGACCGAGTAGCTGCATGACAGAATCGTGCAATAGTTTTAGCTACAAGGAGACCACAGCAAGTGGACCACGGCACAGGCTTCCTGCAGAAAACGGAATACATCCCATCATCCGGGGGTCCGGGGGGCTTTCCCTTTGGGATCTGGGTCTAAAGACTCGACGGCTCATGAAAACAACAGTGGACCAGAGCGCGGGAGCGGGAGAAACGGAGGCCGTGTGCTGAACAGGCCAGGGGAGTGGGCCAGCGAGACTCGGAGGAGCGAGCGCTGGGCCTGAGATGTGAGGACAGCAGGGGGCGGGGGGCGGGAGGAGGTGACGCTCGGCAGCGGTGACGTGCCTGCGCCCCACACAGGCCGATGGTGACATGGGAGGTGCTCTGCCAGGTGGCCTTCCAGCCGGGAGATCTGTGAAGTCACAGTGACCCACCACCCAGCTGTGGGAACGTCACGCAGCACACACAGGCGACGCATACATGCACACATGCACAAATGTACACAAATACACGTGTGTGCGCACACACATGCGCAGCAAGCCCACACACCCACACACGTATGCACACACACATGCACAATGCACACATGGTGTGTGTACATGTGTGTAGCAAGCCCACATACCCATACACACATGCATGCACACAACGCACACACGTACACACAGTGCGTGTGCATACATGTGCACAGCAAGTCCACAACCACACACACATGCACACAACACATACACACATGCACACACGTGTACACACGTGCACCTGAGCACACGTGCACTTGCACGCACACTCAGGCAGCACAGCCCCTTGGCCCTTCTCTGGTGACACAAACAGGCACGTACTCAGCTTGTCAAGCTGCTCCCGGAGGGTCTGTAGCCACAGGTGACAGAGCTGCCCGTCGGAGCAGCAGAAGGTCACCTGCTCACACTTCCAGCGGTGGCGCCGGGCTCGCCTCACACGGTGCACTGTGCAGAGACAAGCGTGCATTAGACCCAAGCTCGTGGCCTCCGGGGGGCCCGCGGGCACCAGCAGGGGCACACCGTGTGCCCGCTACGGGCCCAGAGCCTCATGTGCCCGGCAGCCCTCCCCCCTTCTGACTAGCGAGTAGCTTCCAAGGTATGTAAGGAAAAGCAAACCTTTCTCAGTTCTTTTAACCCATGTGAACATAAATAAAGGAAACAGAAGGTGATCAAAACCAAAACGCCAGCAGGTGGCGAGCGGGGAGGGGGCCCGTGGGCCGCGTTACCTGTGAAGGCGAAAGGCTGCCCGATTTTCTGCCACTTCCCGCTGTAGTCCTTCCCGTGACTGTCTGTCTCCTCCACGGTGACGATCTCGGACACGGGCAGAGAGCAGGCGTCTGTAACAACACCACAGGCAGGTGAGTCCCTGCCAATGCACAGGGCTGGGGACGGTCACCTTAATAGTCATTAGAAACCCAAAAGTGAAACGGAGAGGTTTATGTCATTTTTAAATTCAGAGCTAAATCAGCTTGGGAAAGTCAATGTTATCAAGATGGGGTGTTTTGCCCAACAGAACCACTGAGGGTCAGATGCGACCTTTGCAGCGATTCGCTCACCCACTCACACGCGTGTGCTGACTTCTGGGCGGGGCTACTGCACTCCACTCCAGTGGAGAAGTTCAAGACACAGGGTCACTCCTGAGCCTGGCTCAGACATCCAAGCGGGACAGAGGCACGTGGCAGGACCCGGGGACATCCGGGACCCAGGGCGACTGAGTGTGCACGTGAGAGTCAGGGCCACACTGAGGGGTCCCCTCCAATGCAGCAGAACGGGGACATCTAGCTGGACTGAGGCGATGACAGCCCCGGGCCCGGGAAGAGGCTGCACGGCTGCGGAGGCGTGCCTGGGGCAGTTCTAACTACAGACCTGCGTCCGCCTCAGGCAGAGCTGGCATTAGCCTATACGGGCCGACCTGCGGCGCTGGCCTGGCGAGGCAGCCCACAGTGCACGTTGTGTGGACGCACTAGAGCCGCAGGGACGATACGCTGGTGCGCAGAACGTGGCTGGGGGAGCACTTGCAAGGAGCTCGGAGTGGGGATGGGGGCATTTTCATTTTCTGCCCGTGAGGGGCTGCTTGCATTTTGCACCATCTATCACTGCACGTGAGGTTAGATGAATGACTAGACGTCAACGGTGAGACGACAGAGATGCTGGAATCCTCTGACCAGGATTTTAAAGCATCCCTGCTGACGATGCTTCGTGAGAAATTGCACGCTTAAAACAAAGACACGGGGAAGCCGGGATGGCTCAGCGGGTTAAGCGCTCGCTTTGTAGCGCCGGGGACCGAGGATCGAATCCCGGCCCCGGCCCATGTGGAACCATATGCTGAACTGGGAGCTCCCCCAGTCCAGTTCTCTCTCTGTCTCTGTATCTCTCTCTCTCTGTCAAAAATAAATAAAGAAATAAAAATATATTTAAAAAAAAACAAAAAAAAAAACAAAGACACACACAGGCTCAGCAGAGAGGCAGGAGATCCAAAGAACCACATGGAAGTTTTAGAACGGAACCATCCAGTAGCCAAGCCGGAGAACAGCAGGGTGAGCTCAGCTGCGGAATGAAGGGACGGAGAAAAGAATCGGGGACCTGGCGCTAGGACAATAGAAATGAGTCCATGTGAGCAACAGAGAAAGATGGATTTAAAAGAATTAACAGGGCCTCAGGAACCCGAGGGACAATAATAAGAGATGAAACGTTTGTGTCACTGGAGTCCCAGAGGAGAGGACGGGGGCTGAAAAAGTATTGCAGACGTAACGGCTAGGGACGCCGGCTAGCTCAGCAGGTTGACGGCCTGAACTGATTCAAGACGGTTACCATTCACGGTTGTTTTGACCTTGGGAGGAACCAGAAGCCACACGCTGCCAGATCCGGTGAAGAAGGTGGACAAGGCCACACCGTCGTGTGTTTATTTGACAGAAACGGCCAGACTGGAAGCGCCGTGCGACCTGAATCGATTCAGGGCATCGAGGCAGCCAGGGCAGGGCCACTAAAGACACTCACGAAAGAGGATTCCAGAAGCGGCAAGACCGACGGATGAGCGTGTGTGAGGTGAGGGGGAGCCCTTAGAAGGGGATTGTGTCTCTCATTGTACATTTTTTTTAAGACTTATTTTATTGTTTGAGAGAAGGTGAGAGAGAAAGAGAGAAGGGGGGAGGGACCAGGGCAGTCTCCACAGTTGTACATCATTAGTTTTCCTGACATGGTTTCATTCCACACAGGTGGATGTGGGGCCGCACAGGGCAGAACCAAACTGGGGGCCTCCCGCACGGGAGGTGAGAACCTTCGCTGCCATCCTGGCCGTTACCAGTTGCGCCGCGGGTCAGCATGCGGGTCTGCACGGGCCGGGGCCGGGATTGGATCCCTGGACCTCGCGGTTGCAAGGCAAGCGCTCAACCTGTTGAGTTATCCCAGCCTCCCCATAAAATTATTATTTTTAAAATTTTTTTTTTTTTTTATCTTTTCACATTTATAGAGAGAAATTATCTTTTTGTCTTCAGTACATATTTATTTCTATTTTACTTTTTGACAGATAGAGACAGAGACAGAGACAGTTAGAGAACCGAACTGTGGGAACTCCCCAGTTCAGCACGTGGGTCCTGCCCGGGCCGGAGCCGGGATTTGATCCTCGGTCCTCATGGCCCCAAAGCGAGCGCTCAACCCGCTGAGCCGTCCCGGCTTTCCCCTATTTTTAAAATTTTAAACCTTCACCGTATGTATTTTTTCCATCACACCTCGTAGTTTTTTCCGTGCTAAAAGAAAGAACTGCCAACTCAGAGTCTTATACCCAGCAAAGATGTCCCTCAGGGATAAAGGAGAAAGCGAGACCTTCTCGGATGAAGGAAAACTAAGAGAGCTTGCTGCGAGCAGACCTGCCCAAGGGGACGCCTCAGGGCAGCCTGCAGATGTACGTTCTGTCCCGCAGAGGCGGCTGCAACGTCCCCCGCTCGGCTGGGCTTAATTTGCACACGAGTGTGCTGCTGGATCAGAACCCAAACGAGTGAGTTCCCCAAACTGCAGCCACGATTTTTCCACGTTTGTTTTGAAATATTTTAACCGCCCGGATGGGCTGCTTTTATGACACGTCACATTGACATTCCTCCTTCAGCAACAAGGATCTACGGCAGGGTCAGCACACTGCAGGCCAAATGCAGCCTGCGACCTGCTTGTATAAATAAAGCTTTATTGGCACACGGCCACATGCATTCCTTCACAGACTGTCTGTAGCTGCTTTTTGTGCTAAAACAGCAGAGTTGAGAAACTGTGACCCACAAAACCTAACATGTATCGGCTCTTTGGCCCGTGAAGAAAGTGCTTGCTGAACTATTTTAGAGTAACAAGTAAGAGTCCAACCTTGGGCAGTTTTCCCACAGCTGCTAAATCACGAGACCCGACAGTAACCCAGGCAAGTGCCCACGAGGCCCGGCAGGGAGGACCCTCACTTTTCTGACCTCTGGTCTCGTTGCAACTCACGTGCAAACCTGGAAAGAGGTCCCAGGTTTCCCCCCAAACAGGCACACAGGATCGCTGCTCATTTCCTGTCCAGACCTACCGAGACGCCTCCCTATCGACACACGCAGCTCATCGGCTTCCTAGCGTCTGATAGGCGGTGCGGCTCTGGCTCCGTAATGGGGCGCAAATAAGACACTCAGAGCACAGGGCAGGCGGAGGTCATCGCCGCACAGTTCCGGTCCATTTCAAGCCCACCGAGGACGCACTCTGAGAAGCCTCCGCCGCAGCTTCCTGTTTCTAGTCGGCCCCACTCCTGACCCGGGAGCACTTGCTGGCTCACAGCTTCCTGAGGGGCAGCCCCCACCGGTTCCCAGCCCTGCCTCTGTTCCCAGAGCTACGTGCCCAGCACGGGGACTCACAGAGGACAGAGCCCCCTGCAAGCAGTCAAGTTACGCCTGCAGTCCTCGCAGCTGCAGCGGGGTGACAAGTGGAAAGGGTCAGATGAGCTGGCCTGAGACGGCCCAGCACGCAGGGCCCCGGCTCGGCCCCCTTCGCGGTCCTTTGAAGGCCGTCGGAGCTGCCGGCTCTCCCAGGTCCTCCTAGAGCCTGGTCTTGCACAAGCTCCCTGCCCTTCCCGCCCTCCCAGGCCGCAGTCGGCCCCGGCGTGCTCAGGCACACCTGGCGCTCTGCCGACGAGGCCGGTGGCCCGTGCACAGGCGCATGTCTGCCCGTCAGCTAGCCTGCTCTCGAGCGTGAAATCATCCACCACAGGCCTGATGCCTTTGGGGGGGGGTGCGGAGTTATGAGGGGGCCCCCACAGCGGGGTCTCGGCATCGTGTTGGGGAGCGGGGGAGCCCGACAGGCAGGCCCGCCGCCCCAGCCTCTCGGGGGGGCCGCCATCCGGAAGCCTGGGCGCGCCTGGACCAACCCGCTGCCGTGGGTTAAGAGTGAGGCCACAACCGAGTCAGGGGGGCAGGTGGCAGCTGAGAGCTGGCAGCCGGCAAACGCAGGCAGCTGAGAGCTGGCACTGCCAGGGTGCAAAGCCTGGACTCTGGTGACCGGCAGCCAGGACAGTAGCCAGCCGAGGATGCCAGCAGCACAAACCGGCAGTGACGGGCCTCCCAGCCAGCCAGCCCCGTGGGCGAGTCTGCAGAGTCCAAGTGGCCTCTTGGGCCGATGACAGCACAGCGGGGGGACTTGAACCCACCAAGCTCCTGGTGTGACTCCTAGCTGAGCCTGTCAGTTAAGCACTGGATGCAGCCCCATCTCTTCTTCCACAAGGTCCAGGAGGAAGCCCATCAGGGCTCACACACACGTGGCCATTGCACAGGGTGACGAAGGCAGGTGAGTGGTCACCCCGAAGCCCAGAGAGTCACAGGGACGCTCCACGGCCCAAGGGGTGGGCCAGGCGCCGTGCATCACTACGGAGCACACGTGGCAGCAGGGGCCTGGTGCGGGGCTGTCAGTGGTGGCTGAGCCAGAAATGTCCCCCGGAGGGGACATTGGGAAGGTCCTGCCGGAGCAGACTCAGCCGCAGGTAAGCTCTCTGCAGTCGAGACCCCACAGCCGGAAGCCTAGCGTTGGTCAGGGGTCCGAGGCCCCTCGACCTCGGCTCTGCCCCATCGCTCCCTCCCTGGCACAGCCCACAACCTCAGCCCCAGAAAGCACCTGCAGCGCCCACCACGACACCCCGGACTGCCCCAGGGCGCCGGAAAGGCACCCAAAACAGCGTCCCCCTCCCGATAATTAAAGCAATAAACCGCCGCCCCTCCCGACGACCACACATCAGGAGCTTATCGGCCTTTGCAGACGCGGCCCTGCTCACCAGCGCCCCTGCCTGGCCAAACCTGGCTGATAAGGGTGACAAGCTGGATAAAGCTGTCTCTCTGGGGGCTTCCAGGGCACTCACAGGAAAAGGCCAGGCGCCCAGCTCAGCCCCTGGGAGTCGGGGCGCCCCACTTCCCCTCCCCCGCCTCCTGGCTTGTCTCAGGGCCTTTGCACTGGCTGTTCCTCCTGCCTGGACCACCTCTCACGTGCACGGGTCTCCCCAGGTCTCTGGTCCAATGTGGCCGCAGACGTGAGGGCTGCGGGGCCCAGCTACCCACAGCAGCTGCCCCCAGCCTGCCCGCTCCCCTCCTCAGACAGGCGCGCCCCTGTGGACCCCCGTGTGGACAACGCCCCGCTGCACCGGGACTTTGTGTCGTGCACCCAGCCAAGGCTGGGAACCTCGGCAACCCCGCTCCCAGCAGGCCCCCAGTAACAACCTGGGGAACACGAATCCCGCACCCGCACCCCCACCGGGCAAACACTGCCTCTGTCATCCCCTTGCTCCCGGATCAAATGACAGCTCTGTGACAAGCCTCTGCCGCCAGGTGGCTTGCCCTTGTGCACCCTCCAGGCTGCTGGGCGCTTTCTTGTTTTATATCAACTCCACTTCCCCACCCAGGAGGCCCCTGGCCATGCGTCCAGGGCCTGGCGCCCGGGTCACCCGGCCTCCAGCACATGGGGGACCGGTCCTGGGCCCCGTCCTGCACTTTCCATCAGGGCGAACCCGGTCCCCAGCCAGCAGGCCTCTGGGCGGCGGAGCCGGGAACGCAGCGCCCGCGCCGCGCCCGTGCAACCAGCCTCCTCCCGGCGCGGCCTCCGGCCCCGGGGCCCACGGGCGCCCGGCGCCCTCTGTGCCCGCTGCCCCCCGATCCCGGCCCGCGTCCCCGGCGCGCCCCGCGGCCACACTTACCGGCGCCGGGGACGCGGGCTCCGGGCCCCGGGCTCGGCCACCAGCTTAGCAGCGCCCGCGCGGGGTCCCAGCTCACGGCGCAGCGCTGCCGCTTCACCCACAGCACCGAGCGCAGCGGCTCGGCCGCCCCCATCGCGCCGGCCCCGGGGCGCCGGGCGGGGGCGCGGCACCGTTAGCGGCCCCTGGAGCCGGGGCGCGCGGGGCGCAGGGCGCGGGGAGGAGCCGGGGCGCGCGGGGCGCAGGGCGCGGGGAGGAGCCGGGGCGCGGGGGGCGGGGCCGGGGCGCGGGGGGCGGGGCGCGGGGGCCGGGGCGCGGGGCGCAGGGCGCGGGGGGCGGAGCCGGGGCGCGGGGGGCGGAGCCGGGGTGTGGGGCGCAGGACGGAGCCGGGGCGCGCGGGGCGGAGCCGGGGGGCGCGGGGCGCAGGGCGCGGGGCGGAGCCGGGGCGCACGGGGCGGAGCCGGGGGGCGCGGGGCGCAGGG
>PVKE010028331.1:0-21000 GCA_004027555.1 Craseonycteris thonglongyai | reverse complement strand
TGGACACACTCAATAGCTTGGTGATTGCCGGAGGGAGGGGGAGGAGGAGGGAGGGAGAGAGGGAGGGAAGGTGGGAGAGGGCACCAGCATTATGGACACACTCAATGGTTTGGTGGTTACCAGGATAGGGGGGAGGAGTGGGGGGACAGTTGTGGGGGGAGGTGGGAGTGGGCACTAGATATAAGGTGATGGAAGGGGAGCTGATACTGAGTGATGGGCACATAATATGATGCATGAATGATGTGAGGTGGACTTGTACATCTGTAAACTGTCTAATTGTTACCAACCAATGTAACCTCATCAAATTTAACAATAAATTAAAAAAAAAAAAAAATGATGGCTTATGTGCTATAATATTTTTAATTCAGTAAAAAAAGACTAGGTTGGAGCATAGATGGCTGACAGCTTTAAATGATCACATTCCCATCATTAGGGTGAAGGGATGCATTTGTATCCTGTGGCCTGTGGCCATGAGCCATGACAGTCATGGGCATGGCGAGCCCATGTGTGGGGTCTAGTTGGGAGAGCACATCCCCTCTTACCGAGAATATATGTGAGAGAACTAGTTATACCTACAAATGCTCTAGTCTGCGAGGTCATTTGATCCAGTCAGCAAGCACTGTTTTATTGAGTTCCATCTTGCAGCCAACAACACTCCCCAGAGTGAACGGGAAGGTAGATTGCTGAGGAAAGATCCATCACCCACTGGGTGTCTACTATCTACCAGGTGCTGTACTGGGATCACAAAGATGAATGAGACAAGCCACTGCCCTCAAAAAAGTTCACGGAATAGGAGGAGGGAGACAGGTGCATAACACATCATTGCAATGTGGTAAGAGCAGTAATGGAGACATTCCCAGCCCGAGCAGAACTGGTTCTTGAAGGAAGAGTAAGCATTGACCAGATGTCAGTGGAGAGAGGGGATCTCTGGGAAAGAGGTTACTGGCGTCCTAGAATAGGCCCGAGTGGGCTCAGGAGGACCAATCGATAAATGTTTCGGAATCTTGCAAGTTTGCTGTTAAATGTGCTCATCATTAAAAATTAAATTACATGTGTTTACAATTAAATACACTACATTAAAACTGAAGAGGACAAATACTACAATTTACCATTATCTATGCCCCTGAGGTATTTTAGGCTGACCAGACAGACCTTTTAAATGGGACAGAAAACAATGATACTGTCCCATTTCAACAGGTGTATCTGGGCAGCTTAGTCTCACTGGCTAAATTCAAGGTGTCAGTAGGCTGACCTGACGTACAGCTTGAAGCGGGACAGTGCTGTTGTTCGCTGTCCTGTTTCAAATGGCACGTCTGGTCAGCCTATTTTTAAGTCTATTGTATATATGATGGAAATACTGTCTAATAGTGGTTACTGCCCACCTCTTCCCAACTCTACATTCATGATGGGAGTATTTACATCAAAGAAGTCACAAATGCTACAGATCAGGGCTTACTTCCTCCCCAAAGACCACTTTCCAGCAGGCAGGGATAAGGCCAGACAAGACGAAGGCAGGGAACCTCAAGTTGTGCAGAGAGCCAGGAACGTAATGCTGCAGGGAGCCAGGGCAGATGAGACCCCATCTCACTTGACCTTCCAGGCCACATGGAGAAGCTGGAACTGGAGGTTTGGAAGACTTTAGGAGGGAGGGGGTGATCCTTCTCACAGAGGTGGGGTGCATCCTTTAGCTGGCAGGTGCCTGTACTGAAGGCAGGGGTCCGGGATGACCGCTGCATCGGCACATGTAGGAGGCTCACTCTGCGAGAAGATGCACCGTGTTCCACAGGTGAAGTTTGAGGTGCCGGGTCTGTGAACTCCAGCAGACAGCTGCCTACTTAGGAGAAGTTTCAGAGGGTTGAGGCTGGAGCCCCAGACGGGACACCAGACCCGGTGGGTGGTAGTGAGACTTTTAGCGTGCAGGAGGTCAGTGTGGAGAGTGTCCAGAGTGACAAGAACAGAGGGCTGAGGATGGAGTCAAGGGGGGAGCAAGGTGCAGATGGAAGCAGAGACGGGAAGAGGCTCACCTGGAGAATCTCTGATGAGAATGAAGCATCATGGAAGACCAAGGAGAAGGGAGTGTCAAGAAGTTGGAGAGGGAGAAGAGGGAGGGGGAGAGAGAGCTAGAAAGAGATCACAGATGTTCAATCCTCATTCCCCAGAAACCATTGAAAGGACCAAAAACCATTTTTAATAAAAATAGGGGGAAACCCTGCTCCATGGCAGAGAAGCACTAAAATCCGCCACATAATTGTCAAAAAATCTAGGGATCTGTTCTAGATAGCTAGGCAAGGGGGAGCCAGAATGAACAGGCAGGCCTAAAAGTAGACCCAGCGGGAAGTGCGTGTGCCAGAGGACGGACGTGGACAGACGGCCCTCGGTTGTGGAGCTGAGTGACGGTGACAGGGAGGCCCCTGGAGAAGGACGCACCCTCTACCCCCATGCTCAGCAGTGTGTTCATCCCCGGCCCAGGCACGAGGCCTGGCTACCCTAAAAGCGGAGCCCTCAGGAAGCTGGGGTCCTCTCAGACGGGGCAGGGAACCTCCTTAACAGCAAGCTGCCATAGCTGACCTGGCAGTGTCAAGCGACACTGTTGGAGGAGGTCTTGGAAAGGATGTGACCGCCGGTTGACCCTAGAGCAGGACAGGGCAATCAGAGGCTCCTCAGCCCCTCCTCTGTCCTTAGAACATATGCTCAGCCCACCCACAGTTCGTATTGTGGGGGCCACTTTCAAGGACGCAGTCTTGAGAGAAGAAGGTGTTGTTGAGACCGTCAGGAGGACATAGGTGACTGAACCCCGTTAAGGCTTCTGTATAAATTTGAAGATTCTAGCAGTTGAGAGCGGAGATCCAAACGTCCTGCAGAACCCAAGACAAGCCTAGGATGGACGTTCCCAGTTGCCTACCAATCTGCCTCCATCTCTCCCTGCCCTCTGTGTACGGGACCAGTTGCAAACCAACAAGGGGAAGAAACAAACATAAATGAAGCAAACACAAAGAAAGGAGGCAAAAGAAAACAGAAGTTAAGCAATGTGGACTTCTGAGCCAGACTGGGTTTGAATCCTGGGTCTACTAATTATTTGCCTGGATAATTTACTTAACTGAGCCTCAGTTTCCTCATCTATAAAATAGGGATAATAAAATACACCTCATAGAGTTATTGTGAGGATCAAATAAGGAATTACACAGAAAATGTTTAGAACAAGACTGGGTGTGTAATTGGAGCTATTGACGATTATGATTATGGTGCCCTGCTAGGATACCTCACAGCCCCGCCTCCTTTCCACATTCATTAGGCTGTTGGATCATTGGCCTGGCTTCAGTCTTTCCACCAATTTAAGATTTTAAAAGAGGATTCTAACAGATTTCAGGCAAACAGTGAAAAATCTATTCCCATTAATTTGGGGTGAATGTGTAGTTAAGATAGATCTTTCCCCATTCCAAAATAAATTAAGAGGAAA
The DNA here is from genome assembly GCA_004027555.1 of Craseonycteris thonglongyai. Taxonomy (NCBI): domain Eukaryota; kingdom Metazoa; phylum Chordata; class Mammalia; order Chiroptera; family Craseonycteridae; genus Craseonycteris; species Craseonycteris thonglongyai. Next base: position 17,543 of record PVKE010028331.1, on the reverse strand, counting down.
ATAAAAACCATGTGACCTATAAAATAATTCTGTAACATGAACAAAGATAAACCTAGCAGTCCAGAATTGTTAAAATTGCATATTTAAAAAACTACTATGACAATAGAAGTAAATTTAAACAACATTTAAACTACATTTGATGGGGGGGGGAAATAAAAATCATAGTCTCCATGAAATAAAATGTAAAAATGAGATAAGATAACACTGTGATATGAGAGAGTTGTCAGTTAAGAAAATAAGGAGGCCTGGAGCCTATGTAACTTTTACTAACCAATGTCACCCTAATAAATTTAACAATAAAAAAGAAAAAAAAAAAGAAAGAATGATAGAGATGCCAGATAGCTCAGCAGGTTGAGGGCTTGCCTTGTAACTGCGAGGTCCCGGGATCAAAGCCCGGCCCCGGCCCCTGCAAACCTATGTGCTGACCTGTGGTGTAACTGGTAACCACCGAGCCCCATGTGGGAGGCTCCTGGTTCAGTTCCCACCCTGTGCAGCCCCACACTCACCTGTGTGGAACAAAACCATGTCACAACTAATGATATACAAGGATGGAGACTGCTCTGGGCCCTCCCCCTTCTCTCTCTCTCTCTCTCTCTCTCCCTCTCTCACTCTCTCTCACATTCTCTCAAATAATAAAATAAATCTTTTAAAAAATAATGAAAGAAAACATTTAATGACATAGCAGAATCTTAAATGAATTTAGCATAATCAATGGTTAGAAATGATACCAAAGAAAATTCAATCAGTGAAAAGACAAACAAGCTTTGGGTTTTATTCCATAATACAGAAGAAAAGGACAAACAGATCAAAATGATCACAAACAAGGTCTAGACAATGAAAACTCAGCTGTGAAGGAGAAGGGATGGAAGGGGCCAGAGGAAATATTCTTCTGCTAATAATAATATAAGAATAATATGTAATAATATAAGGATATTAGAAAGAAAACCTCTTTAAGTTGAAATAAGACCTATATTCATAGGTCAAAGCTCATCATATGTCAGGCAAAATTAATGAAAGAAAACAAGATTTAGATATATTCTTTTGAAAGTATTGAACATTGAGGGGGAAATTTAACAATAATATAAAAGGACCAATACAAAGAAAATACCATTTAAAAAAATATATAAATGTACAAGTATATTGTACATTGTATATTGGCCTTGACTAGGAAGAATTCCATAGCAAAGATATTGATTTTCCTTAAGCTAACTAAACTAAACTAACTTAAGTTAATGTAATCCCAGGGAAAATACCAGTGAGATTATTTTTGAAACTTTCTAAAAACTCTCTCTGAAATTAATTTGGAATAGTAAAAACATTTGCTGGGAAGAAGTTGAATACAGGAAAAGAATAAATAGGTGTGAGGAAATTCGGTTAGGTATAAACTATTCCTATAGCAGTTATGTATAAAAAGGAGAAAAAATGTGGGATTGAGTCATACAAGATTTTTGAAAAGTGAAAGAAAAAATTAAACAGTCATGAAAAGACTGAAAATTTAGGAGTCAGGATGCTGGTTGGAGAGTAGAAAAAAGACACAGAGACTCTTAGACCGAAGGGGGTCTATTCCATCCACAAAGTCTGGAATCATCAAGAAGCATAATAAATAACAACATAACAATAAAATAGTCGTTATAATGGAATTCACATAGTGAGCACTGCGCTGAAGCAAGAGAAATGTTGTACAACCCGATAGATATGGTCCAAGTCCTCTTGGAACCTAGAGTCCATCCAGTGGGCAGACAGACAAAACACAAGTGAACACACAAAATACAGCAGCCTCTCAGTTAACCAGAACCCATAGGGATCGGTAGCTGCGGATAAATGTAAGTAGATTCTTCGTTAACTGGAACTCAAGCCACAGGCAAAATCTCGAACAACCAGCTAGCAAACTGCAGGTTGCTTGTGATAGTGCCAGTGGCTTGAGCTCCAGTTCATGGAGAGTCTATGTAATTAGAAATGGTGATAAAAGGTTTGGAGGAAATAAACATGGTAATAATAATGGTAAGGTGACCAGATTTTAACATTGGTAAAGCAGGACACCATTGGCTGGGGGGGAGGGGGTTCTTGATTAAAAATTTGGTCTATCTCTCGCCGTTCCCTAGCTTGTCGTGCATTCTTTCCAAATATCAGGACTTTTTTAAAACGCCGCGGGACGCTGGACAAATTGTTAAAAATCGGGACTATCCCGCCAAAATCGGGACATCTGGTCACCTTACTAGGGCCTAGAGGTGAGAAGGAGCCTGTGGTTGAAGAGGGAGCGAGGAGGGTGGTCAATACATGCTGTGGGAAGGGGGTCTGGGGGAGGTGGGGAAGGGGTGGGAGGCCAGTGTGGTCAGGTGAAGTGAGGTCTGGCAGTGGGAGACAGGGAGGTGACAGAAAGGATTTTGGATTTTTATCCTAAGTGCAGTGGGAAGCCACGGGAGAGATGGCATGCCTTAATTTTAGGCTCACCATACATGCCGTTTTAAATGGGACAGAAATGTTTTTGTCTGTCCCATTTCAAATGGTATAATACATATGGTCAGCCTACTGACACCCTGAATTTAGTCCAGTGAGACTGGGTTGACCGTATACCTACCACCTGAAATGGGACAGAAAAAAAATGGTTCTGCCCTGTTTAAAATGGTACATATGGCCTGCCTACCTAATTCACACTTTTAAAGATTAATTTTTATTGTTTTTTGACAGAGAGACGGGCAGAGAGAGACAGAGAGAAGGGGAAAGGACCAGAGCAGTGTCCATAGTTGACAGCATTAGTTTTCCATATAGTTTCACTCCACAGGTGGGCACAGGGCTGTGCAGGGCAGGAACTGGGCTGGGAGCCTCCCACATAGGCCCCGGCAAGAACTGAAGTGGGGGCACACCCCAGTTCAGCACATGGGGCCACATGGGCTGGGGCTGGGATTCGATCCTCGGGCTCCAGAGCTGCAAAGTGAGCACTTAACCCGCTGAGCCATCCCAGCTTCTCCCCTAATTGGCACTTTTAAAAGGTTACGTCCAGACCACTGGGTGGAGAATGGACTGAGGGTCCAAGGGGAGCAGGGGGGAGAGTGAGGAGTCTGTTGCAGGCGCCCGAACCTAAGTGGTGACCATGGAGCGAGCTCCAGGCCCAGGCGCTGGGGGAAGCCTACAGGACCTGCTGATGGAGGGTTGAAGGAAGAGGTAGGAGAACAGGATGATCCCAGGTGGGAGCTCCCTGCTTCACAAGGAGGTGGGGTTAGGGGGTGACCGGAAATAGGAGGTGATGAGCCAGGCAGCCCAGGCTAGGCTGGCTGCCAGGGAAACCCGGAGGCCTCCCAGGCCCTGAGACTCGTCCAGAGGAAAGTAGCATGAAGAAAGTAGTCCTAGGACGTGTGTGCTGGCTGAACAGGAGGAATGCAGAGGCAGGCTGGCGAATGAGGACCTGTGCTTAATTCAAGGCAGTGAGAACGGCGAGGAGGCCAGGATGTTTTGCAGAACATGTTGGAAGCCCGTGGAGATAGCAAAAGAGAGACTCCAAGGTGAGGTGAGAGGTGAATGACGCCAGTGTCTGCAAAAAGGACAAGTGGAGGACCGAGGCTGCTTCTGATAACGTCCTACACTGATGACAAGGCTCCCAGACAATACATGTAGTTATAAAATCAGAACTGAGATCTGAGGTCCAGCCTGCCTGCCAGGTGGGCCCCATCCTAGGTGACTGGGAGTGATTCTCTCCTGCACACATGAATTCCCAGTCTTCGAAAAATTAGAATACAGCAACAAACATTAAACATTCAAACTGCATTCACTGGTCAAACCACACTCAACGTAATTAACCTTCCTTTGGAAATTTAGGAGTTTCTTTTAGGTTCTTGTCGTGCGTTAGGATCACCCTGAGGAACATAAATTGTCACTGGGATGAAACAACCTTATTTGAAACCAAAGTACCGTGGTTGGGAGCCTTGATATATGAAAGGTACAAAGACACTGATCTTCTGGCTAGAAGCTTTCTATTCTCACACTTCTTGAACTTTGTACAGATTTTTATTTTCAGCGTTAGCACAACCGGCTAGCATTTTGTTTTCTGCCTTTGCTTCCTCCTCAGTCTTGGAAGCCATGTTGTAGGCAGCTCTTAATGTGGTTTGCAGAACGATGTACCTGGCTTCCCCTGATCACAGCACAGTGAAAAGTTGGCTCCACCTACTCAGTCTCCCTCCTCTGCCTCCCCTGCCTACAACCTCCTTTGGCTGCCACTTCTTGTCTTCCTCCCCTTTAATGCCGGCTCCTCTTCCTGCTCCACTGGCTCCTTGCTTTCCCTGCTGGCTTGTCTTCTTTCCCAGTTTGCCTACTTCATCCATCTTCTCCCCAACAGAGCTCATAGATTCAGAACAGCACTTGCTTGAATCTCATTGTCTGAGCGATGACTGCCCTCCCTGACTTCTGTCTGTTAAAGACAAAATTCTTGTCATCTCAGCTTCACGACTGCCTGGATTCCAGATAAACTAAGATTTATTGTGTGTGCACAATGGCGACCCTCAGGCTATGCACTTTGAATGCATGTCATGAGTGTTCCAGGGAGAAGGGCTTAAACAAGCAGTCTTTTTGTTGTAACTGGGAGACATTATTCTTATAATTATTGAAGAAGGAAATAAATGGAATCAAATGAATGCTTTATGGGGCCAGATCAGTGGTTGAGGTCAAAGGAGTCACTAAGAGGGCGGCATGGCCTCTGGTAGGATGCACAGTACTGTCTCCTCAGTTGTGAGTGGGCCCAGGGGCTTCAGAGCAACCCACCTGCTACCTGGGAGCCTTTGCTTGCTGACAACTCTTTTTTCTTTCTTTCTGTCTTTTTTTTTTTTAGATTTATTTTATTGTTTTTGAGAGAAGGTGGGAGAGACACACACACAGAGAAGGGGGGAGGGCCCAGAGCAGTCTCCATAGTTGTACATTATTAGTTGTGACATGGTTTTATTCTACACAGGTGGATGTGGGGCTGTGTGGGGTGGGAACTGAACAGGGAGCCTCCCTCATGGGAAGTGAGAACCTTCACCACCATCCTAGGGGTTACCAGTTGCACTGCAGTTCAGCATGTAGGTTTGCATGGTCTGGGGTCAAGATCCAATCCCCGGACCTCACAATTACAAGGCAAGTGCTCAAACCTGTGGAGCTATCTCAGCATCCCCTGACACTTTTCTTAATTCTTCTCTTTTTCCCTCCTTCCCAATCCTAAAGCCAAATGGGTAGCTAAAGAGTTGGTGAAAACTGGGCGATGTTGGCATCGTAGGCAGAAAGCCTTCCATTCTTCCCATCTCATAAGAAAGCGCTTCCTACGCAATGAGCTGAATCACTACATGCTTAATTTATTTGTTAAAATGCACAGAATAGGACTTTGGAATGACTCCTCCATCAATTCAGCCTCTTTAATAACCAAACAAGATGATACTATGGAAGGATCAGTGTGGGGCAAAGGGCTAATACTATGACCAAAATCCTACCTGACCTCCAAATAGGTACAACCTTGGGTAGAAGTCACATGGGTCAATGACTTCTCACTGTATTCTTTCAAAGTTGAGAATAAGACATCAAATTTGGCCCCATCACTCACTGAACTGATTTTCTGGAAACTCAAGCATTCATTTTGTTGCAGGTAGATATGGCTTTTCCTCAAAGCTTCTGTTACGGCTATAAAGACAGACCAAGAAGAAAGAATTCTTTTTAAACAACAATGTCTTTATGAGCCTTCTTTCCATTTGTGTGTTTAAGACTCACTAGTTATACTTTCATGGATTTTTTTCTGTTGGAATTTCTGTGTTAAATGTTGAGTCTTTCATGGATATTTGGATTGGACTGAGTCTATATCATAAGAACATATCTTCTTAATTCAGCAGCAAGTTTTACTGAGTTAAACACAAATAGATACAACCTTTGCAAAGCTAAAATGCATGCATTGCATTAAGGACTTACACATTTCTTTATCCCAATAATCATTAGAAACTACAGTCAAAACCTGAAACTCTTTTTTTTTTAATTAATAGATTTTATTTTTTACACTATTTTAGAAATACAGAAAAGTGAGCAGAAAATACAGAAAGTTCCCATATTCCTCTTCCCACTCCCCTAGTTTTCTCTATTACTAACATCTTATACTGGTGTGATACATCTGTTACAACAGAGCCCATATTATATATTATTAATAACCAGGGTCCACAGTTGACACTAGGGTTCACTATTCGAATTGTACATTCTATGGGTTTTGACAGATCTTTAATGGCACATGTCCATCATTACAGTATCAAACAGCATAGTTTGACCAACGTAGAAATACCCTGTGGGGGAAGCCAAGGTAGCTTAGCGAGTTAAGCGCTCGCTTTGCAACCCCAGGGACCGAGGATTGAATCCCGGCCCCAGCCTGCGTGGACCCATATGCTGAACTGGGGTGTGCTTCCCAGGGATGTGCTTCCCATGCGGGAGGTCCCCAGTTTGGGTCTTGCCCCCGGGTTTGGCCCCTGGCTCGAGGAGGTGTGCCTCCCACATGGGAGGCCCCCAGCCCAGCTCCCACCCTGTGCAGCCCCCACCCACCTGTGTGGAACAAAACCATATCAAAAACTGATGACATACAACTATGGAGACTGCTCTGGGCCCTCCCCCTTCTCTCTGTCTCTGTCTCTCTCTGTCTCTGTCAAAAGCAATAAAATAAATCTTTAAATTAAAAAACAAAACAAAACACCCTGTGCTCTACCTATTCATCCCTCCCTCCCCTTGGATCACTAGAAATCACTGACCTTTTTTTTTTTAATTTCAGGGGAGAGCGCAAACACAGTCCCCACTACCACAAATTATGCAGTTGAGTTTCCCACATTTGGGGAAATCGCAGGGATCAGCGCATCTGGAGTGCAATGGATAAGCCTCGCCCTGGGAAAAACACCTTCGTGATCATGGTATCTCCCCTGCCAGGTAAGTATCTCTGACCTTTTTAATGTCTGTCTGTAGTCTTGCCTCTTCCAGAATGTTCTGTAGTTGGAATCATACATGCTGTAGCCTTTTCAGACTGGTTTCTTTCACTTAGCAATTCATATATTAGGTCCCTCCATGTCTTTTGTGACTTAATAGCTCATTTATTTTTGTCACTGAATGATATTCCATTGTATAAGTGCACCACAGTTTATCCATTTATTTATTTATTTGTTTTTAAAGATTTATTTTTATTGTTTTTGACAGAGAGAGATACAGAGACAGAGAGAAGGGGGAGGGCCCAGAGCAGTCTCCATAGTTGCACATCATTGGTTTTTCCACATAGTTTCATTCCACAGGTGGGCGCAGGGCTGCACAGGGCAGGAACTGGGCCAGGTTTCACCCCGGTGAGAACTGAACTGGGAGCACTCCCCAGTTCAGCATACGGGTCCACACGGGCTGGGGATGGGGCCAGGATTCGATCCTTGGTCCCCAGGGCTGCAAAGTGAGCACTTAACCCACTGAGCCATCCCGACTTCCCCTATCCATTTATTTTTTAAGTTAAATATTCCCCAGGTACTCTACATTCTACAGAGTTCTATGAGGGCTACCCCAAAAATTCTAAAATAGCTTTATTTTCAAGGTTAGTCTAATGATGAAAATAAGATGTTAGAGAAAATAATATAAAAGTACGTATAGTTTGTATAAAACAAATGCGATCTAGAAAAGTGATGTTTTCCAGGGAATATAAATCTCATGAACTCAGACACACGTTCTTTTGTATATGTGTCCCGGGTTCAAGGCATTCATCAAATTCTTCAAGGGATATATTATACCTCCTCCCAATGTTACAAAGCACAGTAGAGGTGGTGATGGTGGAAAGAGTCCTCAGTTGCATTCATAACTGGAACAGAGCTGATGGCGGGACCAGAGCTAAAGGCTGAGGGGTTGGGGAGCAACCTGGTGAGATGCTGGGAGGAGCATACGGTGAGAGCAGAGGTACGAAAGCCAGGTGGTGTGAACAAGGGAGGAAGAGCAGATCTACTTTGAATTGGGAAAGACAAAAGAAATAAGATTGGCTAAGAAAAGGAAGCCCTTTGAAGCCAATGAGATATATAATTTGGGCTCAAAACCTACAAAATGTCATCTTCACCCCAAACAAAGAGTGTCTCTTGCCAGCTGTTAGTTGGCATACACCAAGCTTGTCCAACGCAGTCCAGGATGGCTTTGAATGTGACCCAACGCAAATTCGTAAACTCTCTTAAAACATGATGAGATTCTATTTTTTTTTAGCTCATCAGCTATCATTAGTGTTAGTGTATTTTATGTGTGGCCCAAGACAATTCTTCTTCCAGTGTAGTCCAAGGAAGCCAAAAGATTGGACGTTCCTGGCACACACATACACAATATAGAAATAATACTGCCTCTAGGTGTCAAAAATACAGCCTCCTGATTCTCTTTACCACATTTGTGTGGCAAAATTCCCCTACAAAGGGGCTTTCGGTTAGCAAGTCGGTGTGAAACCATGAGCCCTGATCAGGAAGAAAGGAAAGGGCAGGAGAAAGGAGGCAGGGCTGCCTTCTGCTAAGTCAGGCTGGTCTCAGTACGTGGCCCCCAGAAGCGCTGTTCATTCTTACCTCTGCAGCATGGATGACAAAACACTCTGCAAACAGCAAGCACTTTGTAAATGTTCCCATGATTACACTGTCCCATCTCACGTGAAATATGTTGCCTTTTCTTCTCTGCTTTTCTAAATCAAATTTCTCCCTAAATGCCCAGCTCAAAATTTAAGCTTCCCTTGACTATTTCTGCACACCGTGATCTTTCCATTCCCTAAAAGTCAATAGAATTTATAATAAGAATCTTTCGTTTGGCCAGAATCACATACCGCCCTTATGTTATTTGTTTGTTCATTTTCTTTTTCTGGGTCTCAGTTTTGTCTTGTGAGACAAAAGTGTTCACCAAAGTATGCCATGCTCTAAAATGGTGTCTGGCACATAGTAGGGGTTCAATAAATGCTCTTAAAATGTACTAATGACTAATAGGGTTCCTACAGGGATGTTTTCTGCTATTTTTCATCATCACAAAGTTTTAGTGCATGCCATTTGCATAGTAGGTTACCAGTTAAGTACACGTCTAGAAACTGGTGATCGATCTGAACACCTTCCCCATTTCGCCATGAATTAGGCAGGATGCAGACAGACAACTCAATGCCCCTTCTTTGTGGAGCTCAGATAATGTTCGGGCAAGCTTTCAGATCACTCTTCTGTTATCACTTTGCCTAGTTTCTTATTGATGTTCTCTTCTCTGGGCCTTCAATGATACTAAATGACACTTAAAACTTTTTTTTTTAAGATTTATTTTTTTTGTTTTTGACAGAGAGAGACAGAGAGAAGGGGGAGGACTCAGAGCAGTCTCCATAGTTGTATGTCATCAGTTTTCAACATGGTTTTGTTCCACACAGGTGGGCAGGGGCTGCACAGAGCACAAGCTGGGCTGGGGGCCTCCCGCATGGGAAGCACACCCCAGTTCAGCAACACACTCCAGTTCAGCACATGGGTCCGCACGGGCCGGGGACAGGACTTGATCCTCAGTCCCCAGGGCTGCAAAGTCAAGCGCTTAACCCACTGAACCATCCCGGCTTCCCTGATACTTAAAACTTATATTATTTAGTGGCTAACCATTCACCCAAACGTCTTCATGGAATTCCTAAAGGATAACCACCTATATATCTATCACTGTTCTGCTTATTTGTTTTTATAGTCAATATTTGTTTCTGTAGTCAATAAAATATGCAGATTCTGGGCCAAGTTCTATAGTAAATTTGACTTAAGAAAACAGGGTTTTCAACCTCTGAGACCTGCAGAGCGAACGTAGACAAGGGAGTGACTAATGACACAGGTCAGAAACAAACCAGCAAACAGGTCGCAGGTGCAGCTGGTTGACTTTCGGCCTCATGAGGATTTATCTCTGAAGAATGTTGTGGAGCCAGGAGGGTCCAGGTCTCAGCCTTGTGATTTTGATAACTTGATTTTTTCAGTTTATCTGCGAACTTTCAGGATTTAATGAGTCGATCCATTCTAACTAAACCACAGACTAGCTTACCTTCCCCCCACCCCAGACCCGAATACCAATGTATTAATTTAGAGTGAGAGATGCATGTCCTCCTAAGGCCTAAATATTTATGTCTAGGGCACTTACCTTCTGATATACAGGAAACTGATATATTACATTTCTACGGAAGACACAGCCTGCTCAGCATGGAATTAGCGGCTTGGGTACACTTTCTGTGGAGACTAGCATAGCCTGATACACACACCAGCCCTGCTCTGCTTTGGAAAATATCTTCCCAGGGGAAAGAAAATTAGAGTGGAGATATAGACACATTTTTCCTCTCTGCTTTTTTTTCCCTCTAAATTTCATGGGGACTCCCACCCATTTACATGTGTGACCATCTAATGCTTCTTTGGTTCAATATTTTAAAAACATACTTTACCTTTAATGTGTTGCAGGAAATGCAAAAGCATTCCAAAGGTGAATAAAGGAAAAGAGAATTATCTCACATCTCTGCCAGAGTCTCCACGCCCAGCCTTTGTAGTAATCAATGGGGAGAGACTCAAACGCTAAGCTTTCTGCAGCGATCGTGCAAAGGTGTGTGAAATAGTGAGAGGTTTTAAAACGCCTCTTACACAGACAGAATCATACAATGCACCTCACTGTGACACTTAGTCTTCTCACTTAAGGGACCAGGGACCCTCCCCCAAGGTCAGGGTGTAGAGTCCAAATTTATTATTTTTAAATGCTGCCTCCTATTCTATGGTCATTACAAACAATAAAGTGTTAAACACTCTTGTAACCACATTGTTAGATACTGATATTTTTGTTTCTGTAAATTAGATTTCCCAAACTGGGCCAACGCCTTTCTAAAAGAAATGGAAGTCGCAGTTCTATAAGCTGCCTTTTATGAATTACAGTGAATCTCACTGACAATCTCTGAATGACACAAAGATAAGGATCTTATTTTTATCAGAAAAATATGTTTCCTACTCACACGAAGGAACTGTTAAACCCATGGGATGCAGATTCTTCTAAAACCTCAGCCACGATGGGAGAAAGTCCCTGATTTACGTGTTTTGCCCTTTTTGTAGCATTTGAGAACGTTTGAGCCAGCCTAGCCCAGTGGACACTTCATAAATATTCGTAGAGTGTTCACTATGTGAAGGTTGTCAGGTTCAAGTTCCTCCCTTCACAGATGGGGAAGTTGAAGCCCAGAGGGTTAAATGAGGCACAGTTAGGGTGGGAGGGAGGGAAGAGTCCTAGTGATCTAAGTCGGGAGATCTGGGAGGGCGGAGTAGGGAGGACGGGACAGGCCAGTGCCTCGTGGGAAGGCCGGTGTGAGGCCTGCCAAGTTGGCCTGTGCATTAAGAAGATGCAGTCCAATGCTCCACCACTGAGCTACCCCCACATTAAGAAGATGATCCAGGGAAGCCGGGATGGCTCAGTGGGTTAAGCGCTCACGTTGCAGTCCTGGGGACTGAGGATCGAATCCCGACCCCGGCCCGTGTGGACCCATATGCTGAACTGGGGAGTGCTTCTGATGACGTACAACTACAGAGACTGCTCTGGACCCTCCCCTTTCTCTCTGTCTCTGTCAAAAACAATAATATAAATCTTTAAAAAAAAAAAAAAGAAGAACATGAGCCGCCTCTGAAACCCTTCTTGAGCGCCTGCAGCTGGGGTTTAAATTTGAAATGCGTTCTTTCTTTCCTTCCTGAAGCTGGGTCTGTGTGTCTTTGCACATGACCCGGTGCCGGCAGTCCAGCTCGATGCAGCAGGGCAGGGATGAGTGGTAGTCACTAAAACTCGTCCTCTACCTCTGGGACGCTCAGACCCATCTCCCAGCCTCCCTCGCGGGTACATAAGGCCATGTGACTGAGTTGTTGCCCTTGGTGTGTAGATGGAAGGGACACTGCTCCCAGCGCTGGCCCATGAATCCCTCCCACGGGGGGAGGGGGTCCCCTCCCTCCTCTCTTATCTGCCAGGTGGAAGCAAAGGACTCCGAGGCCCCACACACAGGTGAGGAGAGCCGGGGCCCCCGAATCCCTTTGTGGAAGGCAGCCTGTTAAACACCCACTCTGGGCCATTGCCAAGAGTAAAAAATCCAATTCCATTGTGTTAGGGCACTATGAGCTGTTAGCTGTTACGGCAGCATGTGTTACTTCACTGAAGCAATGGCTTCCACTACATTACTGTTTCTGTTTTCTTAATGAGCAGCCAGATACAAAATCCAGGGCCTGTATCAATCAATAGTACAGTCGTTGTTATATATTCTCTCTCTTCTAAAAAGATTTATTGTTTTGAGAAGGTGAGAGAGAGAGAGAGAGAGAGAAGGGGGGAGAGCCCAGAGGAGTCTCCATCGATGCACATCATTAGTTGTGACACGGTTTCATTCCACACAGGTGCATGTGGGACTGTGTGGGGTAAGAACTGGACTGCGGGCCTCCCTCATGGGCGCTGAGGACCTTCGCCACTGGGCTCAGTGGTTACCAGTTGTGCTGCAGCTCAGCATATGAGGTTGCACAGGCCGGGGCCGAGAATCGAACCCCGGACCTCTCCATTGCAAGGCAAGCCCTCAACTGCTGAGCTATCCCAGCACCTGGTTATAGCTTGCTTTTGATAACAATTTGTAAGGTACTTACAGACTCAAAACCTTATAGCTTTGGTTTCCCACTCCTTCCTTTCCATTTTTCACTTCCTACCAACTTGGATTCCTGCTCAACAATATTCAGTGCTTCCCTGTTGCTTATAGAAACCACCAACTACCTCTGCTTGAGACCAGCGGCCCACCTCACTCAGGCCCATCTAACTGTGTAGACAGGCTGTGTATTCACTATCGCCTAGTATCTGTCCCTGTCGGGGCCGGGCAATCCGCACGCATCGCACTGCTTCCATCCATTCTCAGCCCCAAGCCCTTCCTGCCGCCTCTCCTCTGTGGGGTCCGAGATCTCCACAAAGCTCTGGCTGCCACACAGGCACCCGGCTGTGCGCCTGGTCACACGCTCTGCTGTTAGTCTTGAAACTCTGACTAGTTCCTGAACCAGGGACCCCGCAGTTGCACTGAGCCCTGAGCTCACCTGTCGCCAGGCCTGTGGACGGGAACTATTTGTGTGGGCAACTCCAACCTTCGGCCTTGTGTGTTTATGTCATTAAAACGGAGGCGACGCTGTCACAAACCCCGAGCGCTTTTCCTCACACACCTCATCACAGCCACACAGCAAACCTGTGGTGTCAGGGGGCCCGATTCCAGCAGCAGCTGCCGGACTCCGGGCACTGCTGGACCATGTAGAGCCGGCTCTGGTCTTCCTTTCAGTTTGTGTCCCTCTTTTCCAGCTCCCCAGGCTCTGTCATGTTGGCAGGAATGCGAAGGCCGAGCAGCCGGGATGGCCCCCGCACAGGTGCGTGCGGCTGAACTTCCCTCACCTCGGTATCCTTGAGCTGCAACAAAGTATCGCTCCAGGAACTGGCTCACAGCTGTGGAGGCCAGATGTCAGAAAGCAAGGTGCCTGCGCAGTGGGGCTCCTTCTGAAACCCGGGGGAGAATCCTTTCTTGTCTCTTTGTAGGTTCGGGGGGTTTTATGGCAGTTTTGGGTGTTCCTTGATGCATCACTCCGACTGTCTGTCTTCACCCTCTTCTAAGAACACAAGGTATATTGGATTAGCGCCCACCCTACTCTTGTATGACTTCCTCTTAATCTAACTGACGACATCTGCAATGGCCCCATTTCCAATGGTCACATTCTGAGGTACGGGGGGTTAGGACTGCAGGGTATTTGGGGTTGGGGAGGATGCGATTTAACCTGTAACATGTCCCCTGCCATCCACTGTTAGTCACTAAAGTCCTGTGGATTCCAACTCTGAAATGTCTCTTGAAATTAGTCAATTCTCCTAACCTTTGCCATCACCATGGCCCAAGTCTCGATGGTTGTTTTGTTTTGTTTTTGCCTTGCAATCTTGTGGCCCTTGGATCTATTCTCGTTTTGCAATCGGTAAGGCTTTTAAAACCCCTAGCTGATTTGTCATCGCCTAACTTCCCTTTATCTCCAGCCAATCACAACTCTTTGCTGGGGCTCATAAGGCCTTGCGTGATTTGGCCCTGCTTACCCCTCGGGGCTCCCTCCACTGCTGCCTTCCTCATCACTCTCTCTTGCCAGCCTCCTACTCATCCCTTACGTTCCAGGCACACAGAATTTCCCTCAGGGAAGGGCCAGGATCTCTAGTTCCCCAGGCCTCTCTGCTGCCTGGCACACGCCCCTTTCCTCCTCACCCTCAGGCTTAGCTTACCCATCACTTCCTTCTGGATGTACCCCATCCCGTGTGCTCCTGTGTTGAGCAAAATTAACACTGAGAGGGCATCCATGACCCTTGCTTCCCCGCTGTGTACCAAGGAGAACCCCGAAATCGCCAGCCTTGAAATGTGTACACTGCCCCCTTTCTTCAGCCCCCAAAGGAAGGTGAGAGTTTAAGTCGGTCCACACAATGAAATGCTGGGGAGCCTGGGAGAATAAAGTCGGGGTGGAATAAAGAGAGATTTAATAATGCTTGTCATGCACTATGACCTTAAATTCTCCATAGTGTTGTTCTAAAATGCAAAAGAAAACAACAACAACAAACCAAAACAAATTCTAAAACAATGGAATTCATTTGAAATTACTTGGAGCTAATGGACTGTCCTTGACTGTGGACAGTGCCCTAAGACCGAATTGCATGGGACTCGGGATTTCAAGGGTTACCCTCCTATAGCAGGGTACCCTGCTATAGGAGGGTAACCCTTGTTCGTCACATTGTCTCACCATATCATTGTGTGTTTACTTGTCTCTCTCCCCACTAGACCACAAGTATCCAGCAATGTGCCAGGCATTGGGTAAGCCCTCTCATGATTAACTAAAGGATGTAAAAGAAAATAAGTCTCAGAGAAGTTAAGAGATTTGTCCTTGGTCGGATGGGAAGTATGATGAAGAGGCAGACATTGAACTTGGGTTGACCTAAAGCCCATGTCCTTAGCCACCACTCAGTGGGTGATGAACTCTAGAAGCCCCAGGTCAGGGGTCTGTCTTGTTACAATTGTATCGTTAGTACACACTTGTTGAATGAGAGAGAAATGAAAAGAGGTAATAAAAGAGAAAGGAATAAAGAGGGAGATCGTAGACATAAAGGAAAGAGGCTACAACACAGAGAAGGAAGGAGAAAGGCAGAAAGAGGGAAGACACTGCCTAGAATCAGACGCTGGTGCATTCTGTTCTCAGTCATGGGACCAATGTTCACGGAGCCTCCGAGCCTCCAGTAAGTGCCAAACACTGTTCCCAGGCATTCGAGACACATCAGTGAATAAAATAAACAAAGACTCCTGACTCTGTGGAACTTACATTTTAGTAGGGAGAATCAGACAATAAAAAATGAAGTTAAAAGACAAGTAAATAACATGTGATGCTAGAAGATGATGAATACTCTGCAAAAAAATAGCACAATTAGATAAGGGCAAGGATCGTTATGCTGGACTCCCATATCCACAAGGGGTTCATAGACAGAATTCGGGGGGGTCTGTGACCTTGGATGGGGAAATTTCTGTGAACTTTCACTAACTTTAAATCTGACTAGAAGCAACCAACCACAGGAGTAATTTCAGTACCTGTGGTTTTTTTACCAATGGAAGTCACAGATATTTTTGTATCATGTTGCCAATTGTTACAAGTATCCTGAAGTATTGTTTGTCCTCATCGCTACTTTGTAGCTATTGGATCTGTGGTTAAGTCTTGTTACTTGATGTATCAATAAAGAAATATATTTGATAACTGTATCTCATGATACATAGTTTCTTTTGCAACATTATACATTTTAGAAACATTATTCTCTGAAGGAGTCCTTGGCTCCACAAGACTGTCAAAGGAGCTCACTGAATAAAAACGGTTAGGAACACTGGATAGGGGAATACGAGGTGCAGTGGAGGATACAAGATGCAAGGCAGTCATGTACCACCTAACAACATCCCGTCTATAGTGGACCCATAAGATTACAATAGAGTTGGAAAATCTTTGGCACTTAGTGAAGTCATAGCTGTCATAACGTCATAATGCAATGCATTACTCACATGTTTGTGGTGATGCTGGTGTAAACAAAGCTATTGCACTGCCAGTTGTATAAAAAAGTATAGCACATACAATTATGTACAGTACATAACAGTTGATGATAATAAACAACTATATGACTGGTTTACGTATTTATGATACCATACTTTTTATCATTATTTTAGAGTGTACTCTTTCTACTTATAAAAGAAAAGTTTGTTGTAAAACAGTATGCTGTGTTGTGCCAGCAGCAGCCTCAGACACCCCGTGTTTACTGCCTCTCTGGATGGCATCGTTTCCCTTTGTGCTTGATTTAATCTCCTGTTGTTTTATACACTAACACACTCTACAGACTGGTAGTCTAGGAGCAGTGGGCTCTGCCACCTAGCCTGGCTGGGTAGCAGGCTATACCATCTAAGTCTGTGTAAGTGCACCTATGACGTTCGTACAACAACAAAATTGCCTAATGATGCAGATCTAAGAACACATCCCGTGGTTACTAAACAGAGTGGGCAGTGTGGATCTGATGCTACAGGCTCTGTTGAACCTGTTTCCAGCACATGCTCTTGTGGCCACCCCCACCCCCCTCACCCCCACCCCTAAGCTCAGGTTCAAGTGCCCAGTGAGGCCATCTTGTTGTTTACCAGCCTGCTTCCCTGGTGAGAGAACCGGACGCCCCCCTGCCCACCACCACCTTCCCCTCTCAGTGGCTATTTAACACAGGATTTCACATTCAGCAGTTCAGAATCAACAAAATAATTTTGAAAAAACACAAGGCAATTCAAGAATGTTTAAAATCTTTCTGTTTGTGTTCTGCCTTCTATCGAAACACATACAATTATTCACAGTGCATAATACTTGAGGGTGATAATAAACAATTATGTTATTGGTTTAAATATTTATGACACTTTATCATTATTTTAGGGTGTACTCTTTCTACTTATAACAAAAAAAAGTTGGCTGTGAAACAGTCACCAACTCAGCCAGGCAAACTAGCTCAAATCAGCCAGGCTGTATATGTCTCCTAAAGGAAAGATAAGAAAAGAGCAGTTTCTGAATGCTGAGTATGTGTATCACTGACGGCAAATGGATGTGAGCTGAAGATCCTGCCACATTTCAAAAGAAATTCTTTAAAAATTCAAATTCATCTCATATATACAGTGAAAACATGCAGAATACTATAACGAAAGAGCCTTTGTTTTTAAAAATTATACTTTGAGGCTATTCAAATATTAAAAAGAAAAAAAAGATCTCCATATGGACTATAATAAAACACTATCTGGAAATCACAAGATTAAATTCTTCCTTATATTAATGAGCAGTAAGTAATGGGATGCCCAGTGGAACGTGGCTTAATAAAGACCTTGCTCCTTTCACTCAATAAGAAGCATGAAGTCAGTGGTTCCAAGGTTAGTTCATTTCCAAAATGTCAGGACTCTGGGTTGGCTGCTCGAACCCTGAAGGCCACACAGCCTCTCAAATGACTGGGTCTCCCCACTTCGCAGCTCTGTC
>PVKE010028330.1:0-21001 GCA_004027555.1 Craseonycteris thonglongyai | reverse complement strand
GTGTGTGTGTGTGTGTGTGTGTGTGTGTGTGTGTGTGTCGGGCGGGGGAGGGGGCAGTTCTGTCTCTATGTCTCTGTCAAAAACAATAAAATAAATCTTTTTTTTTTTTTTTAAAGAAGGAAACCACCAACCTATTTTCCAAAATGGCTGTAAGATTTTGCATTTTCATATGCCCAGAATGAGAATGCTAGTGGCTTCACATCCTCTCTTCATTTGGTGTTATCAGTGTTTTGGATTTTAGCCATTCCAATAGGTATGTGGTCATATCTCATTTTAATTTGCAGGTCCCTAACGACATATGATGTTGATTATCTTTTCATATGTTTCTTTGCTGTCTATATATCTCCATTCTTTGATTATGAACTTATACGTCTAGATTTCTTCCCCTCCTTCACCCACTCCTCCAGCTTTCCTCCCTTCACTCCAACAAATCCAGCATCCATCCGATACCACACGCAGTTACTGCAACATTATTGACTATATTCCCATGTTATACCCCATGTCACCATAACTGTTACTTTGTAACAACCAAACTAAACTTCCCAATTCCTTCCCCTTATTTCACCCACCCACAAACCTCATCCCATCTGGCAACAAACCAAATGTTTTCTATATCTATGAATCTGTTTCTGTTCTGCTTATTTATTTTCTTCTTTGGATTTCACCTAAAAGCAAAGTCAACTTGCATCTGTCTTCTTCTGGTTGACACTCCACTCAGTGCAATACCCTCCATGGCTTTTTTTTTTTAACTGAACTGGGGGCCTTACAGCATTTGGGAAGCACACCCCAGTTCATCATGTGGATCCACCTGGGCCAGAGCCTGGATTTGATCCTCGGTCCTCGGGGCTTCAAAGCGAGCGCTTAACCTGCTAAGCCATCCCGGCTTTCCCCCTCCATGGCTTTTGATTGGAGCTTTTAATCCATTTTACTTGAAAGTAACTATTGGTAGATATGTAGATATTTCCATTTTATTCATAACTTTTGCCCTCTCCTTCCTCCTCTCCCTACTTCTAACGAAATTCCTCTAGCATTTCTTGCAGTACTGGTTTGATGGTGATAAACTCCTTTAGCTTTTCCTTGTTTTGGAAAATCTTTATCTGTCCTTCAATTTTGAATGATAACCTTGCTGGATACATTAACCTTGGTTGTAGATCCTTGGTTCTCATCACTTTGACTATTTTCTGCCAGTCCTTTCTGGCCTGCAAAGTTTCTGTTGAGAAATTCACTGACAGTCATATGGGTGCTCCCTTATAAGTTACTATTTGCCTTTCTCTTCCTGCTTTTAATATTCTCTCTTTCTCTTTAATTTTTGCTGTTTTAATTATGATGTGTCCTGGTGTGGAACCATTTGGGTTCACCTTGTTTGGGATTCTTTATGCTTCCTGGGCTTGTATGTCTACTTCCTTTACCATGTTAGGGAAATTTTCAGTCATCATTTCTTCAGATAAGCTCTCGATCTCCTGCTGATTCTCTTCCCCATCTGGTATGCCTATGATGCAAATGTTACTATGCTTGATATTGCCCCAGAGGAACCCTAAACCATCCTCATTGTTTTGGATTCTTTTTTCATTTTGTTGTTCTGATTGGGTATTTCTGCTACCTTTTCTTCCAAATCACTGATTTGTACCTTGGCTTCATTAGTTTGGTGACTCCTTCTATTCCATTGTTCATTTTAGTTATTGTAATCTTTATCTCTGCCTGGTCTTTTGTTTTTTATGATTTCTATGTCCTTCTTTATGCTTGTTAATTCTTTGTTGAAATTTTCACCAAGTTCCTTGAGCATTCTTTTTTTTTTTTGAGAGAGACAGAGAAAGAGAAAAGGGGGGAGGGCCCTGAGTAGTCTTCATAGTTGACATTAGTTTTCCATATAGTTTCACTCCACAGGTGGGCACGGGGCTGCGCAGGGCAGGAACTGGGCCAGGAGCCTCCCACATAGGCCCCAGCAAGAACTGAACTGGGGGCACACCCCAGTTCAGCATGTGGGTCCACATGGGCCGGGGCCGGGATTCTGTCCTTGGTCCTTGGGGCTTCAAAGCAAGCCCTTAACCCGCTGAGCCATCCCAGCTTCCCTACCTTGAGCATTCTTATAACCATTGCTTTGAGCTCTGTCTTTGATAGGTTTTTTGTCTTCATACTGGTTTCTGAGGTTTTCAGCTGCTCTTTCTTTTGAGACGTATTTGTTTCCTTATTATGGCTGCTTCTCTGTTTATATATATTCTTCTCCTTTACCTGACACTCACTGCTACAGTTTCCTCTGGGGCTGACTGCTAATAACCAGGTGGAGGTAGGAGGACAGAGGTCTGGAAGGGTGGGTGGGGGATGGGAACCAGTGTTTTTGTTTTCTGCCTGGAACTGCAGGTCATGTGTGCAGTTTAGGTTTATGCTTTTCTGTAATCAGTTTGTCCTGTGGTCTCTGCCCTGAGTTTGGAATCAGTTGTTTTTTTTAATATAAGCTGACCCCTGGGGCAGGACTGCTTGTGGCCAGAGAAGCGTACTTGCAGCTTTTATTCTCCTCTTTCCTAGCTGGAGAGAGGTGCCCCTGTCACTTCCTCTTCTCTCAGAACCAGAGTGAATTTGGGCTGAAGTGTCTTGTGGCACCTGGTCTGCTCCACCTGGGGCCCAAAGTGAGGTCTGGTTGCAGCGTGTGACAGCCCCAGCCCCTGGGCCTCCCTTTTCTCTGTCCTGCAGACCGAGTAAAGTGCAGAATGCTCATCTGTGGCCTCCTCCCTCTCTCTCCTGCAGCTGCAGAGTTTCAAGCGGGGAGCCACTGCCCAGGTTTTTTGCACTCATCCTTCCCTCCTCCTCAGTTTGCCCCTTTTGTCCACCTGTAGGTAGTTTGGTATGATGCATGGGTCTCTTAGCTATGTTTTGAATTGCATAGGGAATCTCGTACTGAATTATAGTTGTTTTATTTGTTGTAACCCCTAGTCAAAGAGCCGCATGCGGCTCGAGCCACAGTTTGCCGACCACTGCCCTAGGGGAATTTTCCAGAAGCATCTCTCACACTGCCATTTTTTTGAAGGTCTGACAAGTTCACAAACTTGCCACCGTGTATGTACATTGGCAACACTGTACAAACAACTTGGTAAACTTTTATAACCTTGGTGTATCAGTGTCTCACAGCTGTGTTCGTATTGACATGTGGCACTGTCTTTCTGAGTGGTGTTCATTACTGTTGTTGCATGTTTTCGTATGGCGTCGTGAGAATGTTGGAGCTTGAATTAGAGCAGCAAACATTACATTTCTTGTTAAACTTGGCAAGTGGAAGTGAAATTAGAGACACATTAGTTCAAATTTATGGGGATAATGCCTTGATGAAAATGGCAGTGTACAAATGGACTAAACATTTTTCTGAGGGAAGAGAAAGTGTCACTGATGAAGAGAGGTCAGGGCAGCCAGTAATGAGCAGAACTAATGAAAACGTTGCAAAAATTTATTAGATTGTGTGTCAAAATTATCAGCTAACTGTGAGAAGCATAGCAGACCAAGTAAACATCGATAAGAGAAACAGGAACATCTTAACTGAAAATCTTGTCATGAGAAAGGTATGTGTAAAAATGGTTTCAAAGGAGCTCACCAATGAACAAAAGCAAAGGAGAGTCAAAGTTTGCCAAGACCTTTGGGAGAGGCAAGACGATGTTTTGGGCCAGGTTCTCACTGGTGATGAAACATGGGTGTACCAATATGACCCTGAAACAAAGGGTCAAAAGTGCATAATGGAAGTCAGCCAGTTCTCCACAACCAAAAAAATTCTATTACTCCAAATCAAGGGTCAAAATGATGTTGCTCACCTTTTTTAATATTAGAGGGATTGTTCATGATGAATTTCTACCAATTAAACAGTCAACCAAGTTGACTATTTGGAAGTGCTGAAAAGGCTGCATGAAAAAGTTAGATGAAAATGACCTGAACTTTTCTCCAACAACTCATGGCTCTTGCATCATGACAATGCACCAGCTCACACAGCACTGTCTGTGAGGGAGTTTTGAGCCAGTAAACAAATAACTGTATTGGAATACCATCCCTACTCACCTGATCTGGCCCCCATTGGCTTTTTTCTTTGCCTGAAGATAAAGGAAATATCGAAAGGAAGACATTTTGATGACATTCGGGCCACAAGGGTAAAATGACAACAGCTCTGATGGCCGTTCCAGAAAAAGGTTTCCAAAATTGCTTTGAAGGGTGGACTGGTAATTGGTGTGGGTATATAGCTTCCCAACAGAAGTACTTCAAAGGTGACCATAGTGATATTCATCAATGAGATATGTAGCACATTTTCAAGGATGAGTTTGGGAACTTAATTGTCAGACCTCGTATATCACCTAGGCCACATCCTAGACCAGTTGAGTCAAAATCTCTGGTAGGACTTCAATATATATTTTTAAACCTTCCCAGGTAATTGTGATGTACAGGGAGAGTTAAAAGCCACCATAGCAAGACCATAAATTCCTTAATGGAGTGGCTTGTACATGATGCTTAGTTGTTGAATGAACAAACGATTAAAAGATCTGAGGGTATTTATCCTGGAGAACTGAAAAACTTTAGGGGTGTAATAGGTCACCATACATACATATTTGAAAGTCTTTAATATGGCATGCTCTGAGGATGTTTCTTGAGTGCCCCAGGAGGCAAAATTTAATTTTATAGAAGCACTTTAATTTTATAGGAAGCACTATCTCATAGTGCTAATTGTAAGTGAACTCTGTATTCCTGCATATGTTTCAGCAGGTCCTAGAAAGCCATCTATAAGAAGATGCTGCATTGGATGGGAAGTTGAGTAAGATCAGATGCTATGATTATTGATCATTAGATTCAAAAAGTATGGCCAAGGCGTAGGACTATTTCTGGCTCTCATTCACCCTGTATAAATTGAGATGAAGGACAAGGGTATGGAGTCAAAAGAACATTCTAAAACTACTTTGAAGTTGAGTTCTCACAGTGTAGCAACCCCCCACCCCACCCCACCCCGATCTGTATTATTGACCTGTTCTGTCTGTAATGTGGGTATCATCAAGAAATTCTGTCTCTTCCACCTAATTTGTGACTTCTGGTAGTTGGATTAACACAAGTATTCATGGTCTGGGAAAGGTAAAAGATACTTAACAGCAGAGCTTTTTATGTCCTCATTGAGTTCTTCCCTACACCCTTATGCAATTAAATTAATTTGGGCACACTAAATGGAAGTATAGATATCTGTCAGGGAAAATGGATAAATAACCTAAAATTTCTCTCTTGCACACTTTAATCATTGATCAGGCATAACACTGTTTGCCAAACAGTAGGGAGAAGAATATGACAGTTGTTATAAAGATGACTAACATAGCAAAAAGAAATAAAGCATAGGCTTAGGAGTCAGACCAAAGTTGGGACAATTTGGCCTTTTACCAGCTGTGTGGTGTTGGGAAAGTCACTGCCCTGTTTCACCCATTGTATCCTCTTTTAGCAAATTCTGCTGCTTCTTCCAAGCTGTATATCTTTAGAATATTCTTATTCTTTTCATCTCATCTTACAATATATTAGTCTAAATCATACCATCTTGTCTGGATTTCTGAAAGAATCTACTAACTTGTTTTCTTCTTTCCATCATCCCCTTTTTTTGCTAAAATTTAGAACAAAATCCAAGGTCCTCGTTAGACCTGGAAGAGACCCTGCGTCTTCTGACTCTTGCCATATCTCTTAAGAGCAGGACATAGAGGGGGAATTGATGATGTAATATGACCTCCTAGGGAGCATTTATCTTTTATTATTTCAGTTAATCCGGGGCACTACTGGCATTTAGGGGGTTTGGCCCAGGTTTGGTAAATGTTCTGTAATGTGTTGTTTATTTAGCTCAGGACCCATTGCAATGCCTGATTTACAGTAGGTGTTTAAGAAACACTTTTTGTATGAAACCCCATTCTCCCGGACCTCAGTTTTCACATATGTGATAGAATGTCTACTTCCTAAGGTTGTGGTGAAATAGACATAACATTTTATAAAGCACCTGCTACACAACAGCACTTAAAAGATAGCTGCTACAGGTCTTTGCTTAAATGCCTCAGCCATCAGTGTTCCTAGTGCATTAGAATTAGAACCTGACACATTTGTGGGGAGGTAGATGCATCTCTTTTCTGAAGCCTATTCTGGTGGATTCTAGGTTTGACCTCAGTTGCCCTGTCCAGACCCAGTTGTAGAAACTAAGGCACAGAAGAGCTTTGATTCTCTTCCTTGACTGTGGGAAGGTTGTAGTCTCCCCGCCCTCAGTTGCTTCTTCGGGGAAAGGAGAAGCGAGGCTTCCTCCCGCCTCCTTCCCTCCCTTCTTCCCCCGCCCCCTCTGCTTTGCCAACCCCCGAAGCAGCGCCTTCACTGCGCCCTGCGAGGGCGGGAGCGTGCTGCACCCAGGAGCTGGGACGGCAGAGCTGCTGGGAGCCCTGCTCCAGCCGAGTAAGGAGGCGCGGGTGGAGCCGGGTTTTGTGTGGTCAGGCCAGACGGGAGAAGTGCGGATCTGCCACAGAAAACGGTGACCAGAAATGCCGGGGCCAGCTCTCCCCACCAGGTATTACCAGCCCTGCCTGGGGTGCGCCCAGCTGGGCGGTGCTGGGGAAACGGGGGGTGGTCTCCGCCGGCTTCCGGCCAGTGGTGACGCAGGGTCCGGTAGATCTGGGGTCTCTTCCCTTAAGAGACCCTAAATGGGAGAAGGATTGAAGGTGGAACCCTCTAATGAGCCCACCCATGGCTAGGCCAGCACTGGAATCAGAGCTCGGACGAGGGAAGGGAGTGAGGTGAAGCTGCTTTGGGGGAATCTGCTCTGCTTCACGAGCTGTGCTCCTTTGCAAGCACCTTTCTTTTTGCTTGGTGGCTAGAGTGATGCTTTTCTGTGTCTTGGCTTAGGTGCTGGCCTGCTGGGACCATGGGGGCGTCTCTCTTGGGTGCAGGGGAGGGGCAGTATATTATAAATGACATGTTAAAAGCTGAAGTAAACTGGGAGGTAGGAAACCTGGGGCTGGTTCTGTTCTGGCAGACCTGGTGGGCTTGTTTCCTTATCTGTGCAGTGAAGAGCTGACATTCTGTTTACAACTCTGGCTTTCCCAGTCTGTCAGACTGCCTTTTGGAAAGGTGAGCTGGTTTAAAGCATCTCTGCAGAGATGTTTCTCTCAATTCTGTAGGAAACAGAGAAACTGGGGAAACAGACCGTGGTGTCCTGTCTTCCATCAGCCAGCCCTTTGGATGGCATCTTGCTGGTCTGCTCAGGACCCGTTAACTTCATGGGCAAGGCAGAGACTGAGAATACAGATTATTTTAGTGTTGAGTGTGTGTGTGGTGGGCGTAGGGAGGTGGGATGGGGAAGAAGCAGGTCAAGGTATGTTTTTCTCCTAACTGGCCACTTTTTTGATACTTGCGTGTAGAAACTGCATTAAGCTAGGCTGTCGTCTCTGGAGCCCCCTCCTTACTCTGCCAGGTTAATGACAGAGCTTGGAGTTTTGTAATATCTTAATCACTATATTCTTTCCTTCTTGATTATCTGGGACTAAGCAATACATGTCAGGCCTGATACTAACCTCCCTTGATTATTTTGGATCTCCTTCCCCTCAGTTTTTTCTTCTTTTTTCTTTGACTCCACTTCCTCATCTTCCTCTCTTCACTTTTCTATTTCCTACTCCTGATTATTTTTCCTGTCCTGCCCACTATCCACCTTTTCTTCCTCCCCCACTTTCTTCCTTCTTCTTGCTCCTCTTTAAAGATTTATTTTTTATTGTTTTTGACACAGAGAGAGAGCTACAGAAACAGACAGAGGGGGGTGGAGGGGTGGGCAGAACAGTTTCCATAGTGGCACATCATCGGTTTTTCCACATAGTTTCACTCCACAGGTGGGCTCAGGGCTGCACAGGGCAGGAACTGGGCCAGGGTGTCACCCCAGTGAGAATCGAACTGGGGGCACCCCCCAGTTCAACATGTGGGTCTACACAGGCCGGGGCCAGGATTCGATCCTCAATCCCCGGGGCTGCAAAGTGAGCACTTAACCCACTGAGTCATCCCGGCTTCCACCTTCTTGTTCCTCTTATACTTCTCCCTCTTTATGCCTCCCCATAGCTAGTTTTTTCTTCCCTCTCTTGTGTCCTTCTCTTGGTTAGGCTTTCTTTTCTTAGAAATTTTGATTAAGATTTCTCATTATTAGTGGGTTACTGGTTTGTAGGGATCTTTGCTCTGGTGTCTGTGAGGTCCAAACACTGTCTGTTACCTATTGAATGCCCCTGCTTTCAGCTTTCACCTACAAATTCTCTCTTCCCCAAGTGTCAGTCTCTCCTTACTGCCTCCATGCCTTACTTTGGGCCTGCTAATAAGCAATTTTTCTTCCTGAATTTGTTCCCTATCTCCTTCCTTGAGGAAGTGGGCAGCAGAAGGCAGTAGGGAGTAAGCAAAATGGAAAGTGAGGGGCTTGATGACTAGAGTGAGAGGAGAGCAAGTGTCTAGTAGGGCTGGGCAGAAGCTCACATTCTAGTAGATGAATGACTGGGAGAGGAACACTCTTTGGCAGCTTGGAGGCATTGCTGACCTGGAGGAAAAGAGGTGGACCTGTGAGCCCAGGGGAGAAGAGTGACAGTAGGGGTGAGGTGGAGGGACAGGAGGAGGAGTTCTGGAACGAGAAGAACAGTGGTCTTTTGAAGAAAAGGGTAGCTTGGACAAGATAAGGCTTATTTTGGGGTAGAGGTAGGTGTGGTGGGAAAGACTATAGTCTGGGAAGAGGATTGTGTAGGTTAATTCTCTGTCCCTCTGAAGCCTGGCTTTTTTGAACTGGTTTGTTTCTACTCAGCAAAGTTTTCTTGAGCACTATCTTCAAAGTGGGAGAGGGAGATGGGAAGCAGAGATAAGAAGACAGGGTTTCTGTTTTCCTGGAACTCAATGTCTAGACTAGAATGTGGAATGTGTATATATACAAAAAGCTTTGAAGATGGCATTCGTCAATCATCAAACATTCTCTGAATCATCTATTCTGTTAGTTATGGTGCCAGGTGCTAAGAATACAAAAATGGAAATTGGACTCAGTTGCTGCCTTACAATACAGGTCAAGGAAGATGGGTATCTGTAACCTCATGTTATAAGTATATGTGATATAAGAGAAACACAAGGTCTCTGATAACACAGAGGAAAATTTTCATTCATCAAGTCAGTGGCAGAGCTGAATCCTAAACTCAGGTCTTTAAAAGGTGGTATCTATTCTCTTATATCATGTTATCTTCTGGCCTTATGTGTACATATAGTACACAAGAGTTTTTGGGGTTTTTTTCTTGTTTTTTTTTAAAGATTTATTTTATTGTTTTTGACAGAAACAGAGAGGGACAGAGACAGAGAGAGAAGGGGGAGGGCCCAGAGCTGTCTCCATAGTTGTACGTCCTCAGTTTTCAACATGGTTTCGTTCCACAGAGGTGGGCAGGGGCCATGCAGGGCGGGAACTGGGCCAGGGGCCTACTGCATGGGAGGCACACCCCCTCAAGCCAGGGGCCAAACCTGGGGGCAAGAATTGAACTGGGGGCCTCCCGCATGGGAAACACACCCCAGTTCAACATATGGGTCCACACAGGCTGGGGCCGGGATTTGATCCTTGGTTCCCGGGGCTACAAAGCGAGCATTTAACCCACTGAGCCATCCTGGCTTCCTCACGAGTTTTCTTATATTTTCTTTTCTGTCTACCTGTGGGGTTAGACTCTAGGTACTGCCTAGAAGACAAAAAGAGCAGTTCTATGTGGCAGGTCACTGTGCCATTGCCAAACAAACACTCATTACCTTGGAAGGGAAACAGCTTGGATCCCTGTTAACTTCTCCTGGCTCTAGGCCACTTGGGAGACTCAGTGCTGAGCTCCCTCTATGAGTCATTTGCTCTCTTCCTCTCCTTTTGCCATCCTCTCCCCTACTCCCCAATTTTCTTAAATTCAATTTCTGGCAGGTGGTAGAGTTCAGAGACCAGATGGAGCTAGGCTAGGCATTTTATTTCCATTGGCCTCTGTAAAATAGGGGTTTAACAGCTCACAGGGTTGGTGAAGATCACATGAAATAATGAATGTTTGACACTGCTTTCTATGCTGTAAAGTGCTACAGATGTTACTGTAGTTGTTTTTGAATGTGTTTTCAGTCACGAAAAATGTTCAGATTCTGCAGCCTGAAAGAAATTCTCAGGGTTGCCCACTGACTAGTTTAAAACTGAGCCTCAGTCCTTAACAATAAAGGAAAAGGAAAGTGCTAGAAAGAATGATTTAGAGACTGATAATTGAGTCTCATGCTGAAAACTGAGATCAAGATATATAGTCATTTGTTTAAGGTCAAACAAATAGTAGGTGGCAGGTATAAAAGGTATTGCTTTTAGTGATGCCTTATGAGATTGACTATCCATCCATCCATCCATCCATCCATCCATGTAATTTTTTTTTTTTAAAGGAGGAGGAATTTAAAAGTAGACTGACCTCAATTCAAATTCTGGTTCCACCACTTACTAGCTGCCTTGTTTTTAATTTTTCTAAGCTTCATATATAAAATGGAAGATATTTATACCTACTATGAAGAATTTATTATAAAGTTTAAAAATAATTCTTTAAGAAAAATACGTAGTAGGCACTTAATAACTATATTTATTCTTATTTTGCAAAAATAAACTTTGAAGTCACCTATTTAAGATAGTCTTCCTTGACTCCTAGGCTGTCAAGGGCCCCTCTTTTGAATTATGCAGCACTCATGTGCTTTCTCTCACCACTCATGGTGGCTCTTACCATGTACTATCATTGTGGCTTATGTATGTGCCTCTCCATTAGTATGTGAATATTTTGAGAGCAGAAACAGAGTCTAGTAAATCTTGGTGCCTACTTGGTGTCTACTCTTGCTACCCTATTGAGTTGCTAGGTATACTTTGGTAAACACAACAGACTTAGTTTCTCCTTTGTGACATTTACTGTTTATTGAGGGAGATGTGTAAGTAAGCAAATATAATTAAAATTCATGACAGGTGCTGTGAAAAGCAAGAGTTCCATTTGTTCATGATGGATTTTAGATACTTCTGAGAAATGCAGGTGGAGTTGTCTAACAGATGGTTATCAGTCTGCAAGAGAGCTTTTGTGGTAGTGATAGAAATTTGGACATCATCAACATACCCCGTGGCCTGTGGGCTGCATGTGGCCCAGGACGGCTTTGAATGTGGTCCAATACAAATTTGTAAATTTTCTTAAAACATTATGAGATTTTTTTTTTTTGCAATTTTTGTTTTCTTTTTTAGCTCATCAGCTATCGTTAGTGTTAGTGTATTTTACATGTGGCCCAAGACACTTCTTATTCCAACGTGGCCCAGGGAAGCCAAAAGGTTGGACACCCCTGATATAGATAACATGTAAAGTCATGGGAATGGATGAAATCATTTGCGAGAGAGTGTAGTTTAGGAGGTATGGAGCTTCTTAGCCTTGCACATATGGAGGATAGCTAGTGAAGGAAGAATCTGCAAAGGAAATAGGAGTAGAAAGAAAGATACCGGTAGAAGGAAAGCCAGGTGAATGTGCTTCTCCAGCAGTAAAGAAATTAGAGCATTTGAAAGAGAAGGGAAGTCAATTATGTTGAATGCTGCTGAGAAATTGAATAAGGTAAAGACAGAATAGTGACCATTTGATTTGGCAACATGGGAGATTGGGAATCTTGACAAGACTACTTTTGGTGAAATAGTAGGATGTTAGTTGGTAAACAGAAGGGGAAGAAGTGGAGGTAGTATAAGTAGACAATTCTTTTGAGACGCTGTTGCTATAAAGGGGAACAAAGAAATGGTATTTGGAGGAGGCTCTGGGTGTCCAGGGAGGTGTGTGATTGTGTGTGTGTGTGTGTGTGTGTGTGTGTGTGTGTGTGTCTTTGTCTTTGAATAGGAGACACTATAGCATATTTATATTCACCCTGGTGTTCTTAGGTCAGGCCAAAAATTTAGAGATAAGCTTGATTTTTCTTCTTTTTTCCTCTCACTGTATATCTAGTCTCTAAATAAGCCATTTGGCTCTACCTTCAAAATATATCTCTCTACCTTTGCAATACTTCTTTCTACTTATTGCCATTCATTCTAAATATCATCAGTTCTCACTTGGATTATTTTAATAATTTCTTAATGATCTCACCACTTTTCCTTTGTTCCTCTGAGATCACTGCTCAAAACTCTTCAGTGTCTTCTCACACTTGCTACAAAATCCAAACTTCTTATTGTGTCCTGTAAGGTCCTGCATAATCTGACCTCTGGCTATCATCTCTAATCTCAGTCTCCTATCATATTTATCTTGTTCACTCAACTTTTGTACTATTGGCTTTTTTGCCCAAAATAGTCTCATATAGGTCAATTATAGTTATTGCTCCCTCTGCTTAAAATGCTTCTAGATAGTACTATGATTTGCTGTCTCATTTTATTGAGGTCTTAAGTGTCTCTTCCTCAGAGAAGCCTGTCCTGATCACCTTATTTTATGTACCACCTTCATCCCTGTTCATTCCGACCCCCTTCACATGTACTACTTTTTAATTTTCATTATGAATCTGAAATGTATATTTATTTGCTTATTTCTTTGTTCCTCTTACAAGTCATTACATTCCACAAATACAGGGACTTTGTCTTTTTCAGCCAGATTAGTACTGGTACATTCTAGATGCTCAATAAATATTTGTTAAAATACTGAATATATCTGAGAGAGAGAAAGGAAGAAGTGGAGCTGAAAGAAAGTTATCATTTCAGGTGATAGGGAGTGCAAGTGAAGGAATAGAGAGAATGGTTTTTGATGGGACACCTTGTTCACTGTAACTAGATGGTTCAGGTGCAGGGAGGCAGATGTAATTGTGGATCAGAAGCTAGAGTTCTCTTGCAAAGATTTCTGTTTTCTCATTGAAGGTCATCTTATCAGCTAAAGAGTAAGTGGGAAGCCAAGTTGAGTGCCCATTTGAGGTAAGATAATCATAGGTGCGGAGTTACGGTATTATAATTTCAAGTGAAAGCAGTCAACTAGATAATGTTCTCTAGGACATTCAACTGCTTACTGTAGTTTAGAGACAGTTGAGAGTGAGTTGAGTTTCAACTATCCCAAAGCTGGGATTTTGCCAAGTGAATTTTGGAAAAGGAGAGAAAGCAAGTGGGTTGATTTTTTTTTTTTTTAATCAGGTGTAGATTAGATTTGTTTAAAGTATACATGTTACAGTGAAAACCTATTATAAGCCATCTTAGTATCCCATAGATTTTACTGAGAATCAGTTTTCCATTGCTTATAGTTAATATCTTAAGTCTCAGTTCACTGACCCCTATCCCAGCATTAACAGGCTCCTACTATAATATGACTATTGATCTATTATGAACCTTTGGCACATTGTAGTGTACTTATTATACAGAAATTTCTAATTCTCTTATTCTTTATTATTTTCTTTTTTTATTGTAGTAGATTACACATAACAAAATTTATTATAAGCATTTTTAAGCGTACAGTTCAGTGGTATTAAATACATTCTCATTGTTGTGCAACTATTACCACCATCCATTCCCATAACTCTCCATCTTTTAAAACTGGAATTCTATACTTATTAAATAATAACTCCCCATTGTACCTCCCACAGCCCCTGTCAATCATCGTTCTATTTTTTGTTTCTATGATTTTGACTAAGTACATCATAAAAGTGTAATCATACAGTATTTGTTTTTTTGTGTGTGATTGGCTTATTTATTTCACTGAGCATAATGTCCTTAAGTTTTATTCATGTCATAGCATATTGCAGAATTTCTTTTTCTGAATAATATTCCCTTATATGTATATACTATGTTTTGCTTATTCATTCATTGGTTGATGGACTCTTGAGTTGCTTCCATATTTTAGCTGTTGTGAATAATGATGCTATGAACATGGGTGTATAAACATCTCTTTGAGACCCTGTTTTCACTTCTTTTGGGTATATACCCAGAAGTGGCATTGCTGGATCATATGGTAATACTATTTTTAATTTTTTGAGAAACCACTACAGTGATCCCTCGTTTTTCGCGGTTAATGGGGACCAGAACCTTCCGTGAAAGCTGAAAAACCTCGAAGTAGGATTTGCCCCTAGGAATTTTCTCATTGGTCGATGTCGCACCGGAAATCAATCACACGCCTTTATGAGAGCCCGTGGTATGTACTCTGAGTCAACTCATCTCTTTGTTTGACATGCAGGGATCCTTCTCTCTCCCGCATCAACATGAAACAACGCTCCTTTCCGCATTGTGGCTGCCGACATGGTTGTATTTTTTCATTTTTATTTTTTGATGAGTATTTTGGAAAACCCCGCGAAGCACTGAAGCCGCAAACCATGAAGCGCGAAGTGGCGAGGGAACACTTGTATACTGTTTTTCATAGTGGCTGTATAATCTCACATTCCTACCAACAGTGCACAAGGGTGCCAGTTTCTCCATATCCTTATTAACACTTGTGTTGTTTGTTTTTAGTTTGTTTGTTTCTGATAGTAACCATCCTAATGGGTATGAAATGATATCTCATTGTAGCTTTGACTTGCATTTCCCTGATAATTAGTCATGTTGAGCATCTTTCCATTTGCTTATTGGCCATTTGTATATCTTTGGAGAAATGTTTATTCAGTGTCCATTTTAAAATTGGGTTATTTTTGTTGTTGAATTTTAGAGGGTTGATGGTTTTTGATGTTTGAGTGATTTTGATAGACTGTGGTTAGGGAAAAAGAGAAGTGAAGGTGTGGGGTGGGTAATGGATAGTACATTGAAGCTCAAAATGAAGTCTAGGAATTACCATTTTCCGGCGTATAAGACGACCGGGCGTATAAGACGACCCCCTAATTTTACAGTTAAAACATAGGTTTAGGCCTATATTCGCTGTATAAGACTACAGCCTCGGAAGTAGGGGCTAGTCTAATACAGCGAATATAGGCCTGAACCTATGTTTTAACTGTAAAATTAGGGGGTCGTCTTATACGCCGGAAAATACGGTATAGTGGAAATTCTTGAGCAAGTGAGCTGCATGGATAGGAGGTTGTGTTTGTATGATTTATTCCATATATTGGAGTATATATGATTCATTCCAGATACTGGAGTTTTGATGCACATTTTGGTGATAAGGTCCAAGATGTGACCGTGAGAGTATGGCTAACTTGGGCTGGAGTTCAGCTAGTGAAGTAACCAGAGCGTTGGAAGGTCATCAGTGTGTCTGTTGAAATCGCCTAAAATGACAATTGGTGGGAGTACAGAAGAAAGCTGATCTAAGATCTAAAGCCTTTGAGTGGGGAGACAAAGAAGTAGGTATTAGGCAGCAAGAAAGTGTAATAGGGAAAGCCGGGACAGCTCAGCGGGTTGAGCGCTCGCTTTGAGGCCACGAGGACCGAGGATCGAATCCCGGCTCCGGCCCAGGCAGGACCCACATGCTGAACTGGGGAGTTCCCACAGTTCGGTTCTCTGGCTGTCTCTGTCTCTGTCTCTCTCTCTATCTGTCAAGAGTAAAATAGAAATAAATATGCACTGAAGATAAAATAATTACTCTCTATAAAAAATAAAAAATAAATAAATAAATAAAAAAGAAAGTGTAATAGCAGCCAGTGGGGGCCACTCAAAGGAATAGAGGCTTGTAGAGAAAGAAATTATTTGTTTTTTAAATGTCATTGATTATTAAGGATAACACTGATATGCTGTATATGAGAGAGAACACAGCCTCTGGGTGAGAGGACTGCTAGAGAGATCTCTTCTTCAGGTGATAGCCAGGTTTCTTTTAAGGCAAGGAGGAAAGGGGAGTTAGCTCACAACAAATGGGAAATTCCAGAGGAAATCATGAAAGGGCTCCAGAGTAGGAAAGGGGTGAGGAATTTGGTCAGACTAGAGGGCATACAGAAAAGGTGGAGATGAGAGTTTGTGTGATCAAGGATGACAAGTAATTGGACACTGGAAGCTTGATTGGTTTAGTCCTGCTTATCTTTTAGAGGTGAGAGGGCAGTCCATTTCATGCTGTGATTTTTATACTTCCAAGAGAAAATGTTTCTTTGAGGCAGCATGTGACAGTGTGGAAAATCACAGGGTATGTTCAGGCAGAGCTTGCTTAGAAGGTCATCCACCCATCTAGGAGACAGCAGAATAGATTCCAGTATCTCTTGGGAGGTGGAACTACATTGCTTTGTTTATTAATTGGTTCCTTCCAGCTCTCAGATTGTATGGGCTGCAGGTTTTAGTGATGATTTTCTCAGTTCAGACCATCCATTGGCAGGTCTAGAGATTTGAAATTTACTGTAGGGAACAACTCAACCAGGGCTGCAGGTGAGGAATTTCCCAAGTTGGTAGGGAGAGGATTCTAAAACCTCTTTGGTACTACTGGTTTCTTCAAGTTACTCTCGTGACTGCTAGGAGTGAGGAAGATGTGTAGGTGTGATTAGTGGGGAGAGGACAAAGTGAAGGTACAGGGCCAGCCTAAGTGAACTTAAGTCTGTGACTCCAAATCTCTCTGCCCTTTTCTTACTTCGCTGCCTCTCATACCTCTCCAATTGCAGGAAGCCTCCCAGGTACAGCCCTTTGTTCATTCTGTCCCAAATTATAGTGTAGAAAGAATGTTTCTAAGAGAATCAGGACAATCAGAGGTTGGTCATATATACCCTTATGAGTTTCATGTTATTAATTATAAAATAAAGGTTTGGAACTGACAGATTTTTTTCAAGATCCTTCCAGCTCCCGTGTTGTTTCTCTTTTTTTTTTCTCTAAACCAGGTTGCCTTAGTCAGTGAACCTTTACTAATTTCGGTGCTGGGTGGGACTAAGGGACTTAGGTTAATTTGACTCAGTTTTGTCCTTTGAGTTTGTTCATGGTCTGGTGAAGTTGATATGATGAAATATGGAAACTGCTGCATAGAAGTATGTATAAAATGCTATTAAATTGGGGGAAAGTAAAAGTCGAGGGGCTTCTGTGAAGGCTTCATAGAGGAAGTTAGTCAAGCTGGGTCTTGAAGAATGAGTAAGACTTTGCTTGGCAATCAAGTTGGGACATTTTAGGCAGAGAGAATAGTGGGAAAAGGCAGGGGCATGAAAGCATATTGAGCAAGAATGACGAGTTTAGGGAATAGTAGAGACAAAACTGGATAGATGAGTGGGGGATGGGAAAAGATATTTATTGGACATTTATTCTGTGCCAGGCATCATGTTAGATGCTTTTATATATGCTTTTTAATTCTCATGCTAACTCTATATAGTAGATAGTCTTATTTGCATTTTACATAAGAGAAAACTGAGGGTTAGAAATTAAAATAACTTTCTTAACAGCACGGAAACAGCCTCCAGTTTTCCTGCCTGCTACCTCAGCAGTTGCTTTCTTGTTGCTAAACCAGAGCAAGTGGCTGGAGGCTACACAGTGGGAATGTCTTTGACATGTCAGAAGGACATCCCACAGCAAATTCAAGACTAGCATTCTAGGCCTCTGCCAAAGAAAACCTCCTGGCACAATTTAATTAAAGATTATATTCTCATAACTAGGTGTCAAGGGCATGTAGTACTCCCCAATCCTGGGTGGAGTGGAGGTCAGGCCAGTCTTAGCTGCTCTGAGTTGTTGGAACTGAGAAATGTGATTAATAAATATATGGAATAGGTTTTATGTCTTCTTCCTTCCCTCCTTCATTTTAAATAATGGCGTAAGTAGTTATTAGAGGTTATGTAGTTCATTCCTTTGCCTCTAGAGTGAACAGTGAGGTATGGTATAGTGGGAAAAGAGGTCTTACTGTCACACAGATTTCATTTTCAGGTCCATGCCTCTGCTGCCCACTAGCTGGGTGACCCCGGGTGACTGGCAATATCTCTCAGATTTTGTTTCTTCTGACTTGCTTACTGTTTTACCCTTAGCACCTAGAATAACTTGGCAAACAAAAGGTGATATTTGCCTGAATGAATGAGAAACTTGATAACAATCAAATAGATTTCCAAGTTTTCTGTGAACTCCAAAATGTGATTAATGTTAGTAGTTACTAAAATATCAGCCCCAAATGATGGCTGAAATACTGTTTGTAAAGGTAATTTGTCCAGAAGTTTCTCTGGGGAAACTGTTTTTTAGAGTTTTAGCAACTCTCTTAGGCAGTTTTGAGGACTCTCCTAAACTCCACATCCCATTGTGTGAGCTCTAGGCATCACAGAGGGAATATTCACTGCACAGATAGCAGTTGGTTCCAGCCTCCACATAACACCTTTTTTCATTGTCATCTCTCCTCATCCATTTTTAAATCAACAGTGTCATCTTTTATTTTTAACATGAAACATTCATTGTGCAGATCTAGAACTGCTTAGAAGGAACATTTTAGTTTATTTTATTTCTTTTTGACAAAAGTGCTGTACATGTGCAGAATATAAAAAGCCCTCGGTGATCTGTGTGTCCTACTTTTTCATCTTCATGCTGCATTCTCTTCCATGCTGTACTCTCACACTTGTTATTCCTATGGTCTGGGATATGTTTGCCATCATTGCTTTTCATCAAAATCATTCATATCTTTATTATCTGTTTTCTTTAATCCAGGTACTAAACCTTTCCCAAACCAATTAAATCAGAACTCAAACATTGGTATTCCACCCCTGTCCCCCAACGTTTTATTAGGAAATTTTTCAGACATACAGCAAAGTTGAATGAATTTTATAGTGAATACCTGTATAACCACCACCTACATTCTTCTCCCATTAACATTTTCATAGGTTTGCTGTATCCTATCCATTATATATTGATATGTATATTACATTATATTCCTATGTACAGTCATTAATTATTTTATTTAAAAATGCATTTCAAATAAATTGCAGATATTACTATATTTTCCCCTAAGTACTTCAGCTGTTTTAAAAAGCTCATAAGGGATTTTAATAATGTAGAGTCAAAGACCAATAGTATTTGACCTAGTTATGCTTTTAGCCCCTACTCATAATACCACCTCTTCCCTGAAGCCTCACTTATTACCTTAATTTAATCTAGTCTTTCTGTGTCTCCCAGCATTTTATTGCTTGTACTGTTTTATAACACTGTTTACAAATGGCCTGGCTTTGTGATTTTCTAGGTCCTGTTTATCATGCTTGCTATCCTATGAGAACCTCTAGAGTTGAAATCATAATTTTTTCCCAAATCCCTGGTTTTTAGCATAGCACCTTACATATAAGTACTCAGTTAAAGCTTTATTGTTTTGAATTGCACTTGAATGAAGAACTTGTAATTACAGTGAAAGGTGTACATAACTTTCATATGACTGATTGATTTGAGGACCAAGATTTTATTATATATCTTCTTTGGTGCTTAGTTCATGGCAGAAATTTAGTAAACATCAATCAAGTACAGTCAAAACATGTTTATATATTTCAGTATTTGCCATTGGCTAGATTCGATTCACCTAAACTTAAATCAGAAGTAGCACAATTCAGGTCAGAATAGGTACAAAATGGTTAGAATTACCTCTAGTGTAGTTGGAAAATTCTTTGGCAGATAGTCTGAAGATATGAGTTCTAATTCCCACCTTAAAATTGTTGTGTGATCTTAAGAAATTGTCTTCTGCTTTTTTGCATCTGTATTCCTAGCTGTTGTATGAGGGGGCTAAGGTTAGATGACCTCTGAGGTTGCTTCTGGCTTTGATGTTATGTGCATCGTAAAAGCTTAGGTTACCCTGGTTCTGTTTTATACTGTGAAATTCTGATGTAATAAGAAGTACTGTATTTGGTATGGTGAGCACATGCCTTCTCTGAACCCCTGTCTGGTTTTATTCAATATGTAAAGTACCTTACACATAGTGACTGCTTGAAAAGTATTTTCTTTTTCTTCTTTCTACTCTAGCACTGTACCTTTATGCTTTTTACAGCATGCTATACTTTTTATAGTAAAAGAGGCACAAATCCCTTTTCCTCCCTGGTTGCCTCTTAACCAGAATCTGTCTAGAGACTGTACAGTGGGAAACAATAGACTGCAATTCATAGATGAAGGGACTTCTGTAAGGACTGTAGCTGGTAAATAACACAGGACTTAAACTCAGGTATCCTGACTTTAACTCGTCATCTTTTTACTATATTGCCCTACCAGTGTCCCTTTGGACACCTCATAGTGATCCTGCATTTATTATAGAGCCATTCAGTTGATTCATAATTAAAACTTCAGTATAATTAGTTGCTCATCAGTTATTAGGCTCCCGAGCCTGTGGGACATTGGTAAAAACTGGTCAGTTTGTCTTTCTCTCTGTCTGTTATATCATTTTGTTTTCTGGGATGTATAGACGGTAGCCATCCAAACTACTGTTCTAAATGTTGGCCTCAAGCCTACTGACTGCAGCATGTCAGAGCCATTGGTTTGTCATCCTCCCAAATCTTTGGCCTACAGAGACTGTTAGACGATTTAAGATATGTTTGGTCTCCTTATTTAAGAGCTAAGTATGTTTTTCTTTTACCTCTCAGGATTAATGTTTTGGACTTTTATGCTGTGAGCAAAGTTTAAAATAGTGTAGGTTTTAAAATGTGCTAAGTATTATGCTGAGTATAGATGGACAAAATGACCAGTGAGATAATCTATGAAGTGTAAAGAGTGAAACTTGTGGAAAAACCATAGGTTTGAGGGCTACAGGGAAACTGGAAAAGTTGTGTAGAAACATTAAGCCCAAATAACTTCAGAGAGAAGAACTAGGAAGGCATAAAATTATATTCTGTGAGTACAGTTGGAGATACTGGCAGTGTTTAGCATTGAGAAAATAGATTTGGGGGTTGTGGGGCGTGGTTCTGGAGAGATGATTTCAAGTATCAAAAGTGCTGTCTAGGGAAGAGGTGATAATCTTTTCTTTTTTTTTTTTAACATTATTATATTTTATTGTTAAATTTAATGGGGTGACATTGGTTGGTAACAATCAGACAGTTTCCCAATGGACAACTCCACATCACATCACCCATGGTTCGCATTATGTGCCCAGCTCCCAGAATCAGGTCCCCCTCCAACCCCATATATCTGATGCTCACTCCCCCCTCCCCACACAACTCTCCCTCCCCCCTCCTCCCTCCTCTCCAGGTA
>PVKE010028329.1:0-21002 GCA_004027555.1 Craseonycteris thonglongyai | reverse complement strand
TCCCCCTTCTGTCTGTCTCTGTCAAAAACAACAAAATAAATATTTTAAAAAATAATAAATTGACAAGGACAGTGACTTAGTCATGTTTGTAGAAACATATATCTTTTATGGTCCTTTTTTTACAGGTAAATAATAACAACACATTTGTATACATAAAGGACATAAACAGTGGCTGAATTGTATGAAGAGTATATAGATCATTAGTGCACAAATTAAAGAGATTATAGTATGTCAATAACAAAATTAACCATCTGCCATTTTTGTTACTTCTATTCAAGGGAAAGGTAGAGATAGGATATCTATAAACATTCTAATTGAAGGGAATTATAAATAAGGGGCTTGTAATTGAAAGATTTATGGGTTATTTTTGAGGACAAAGAGAAACAAAGATGATGAAAGACATTTCTAACCTGGAAGCATTGGCATGCCCATTTTATATTAAAAACATAATAACTTCAGGTGTTTAAAAGCCATATAGCCTTGTTCACTAAGAGACAACATACCTGAGAGAATGAGTAGAGGAACCTAATATGTCTTAGAGAAGAGCAGCATGCTACTCTTAGAAAGCAATCTGTCCCAAAGCCTAATGATGGAGGGAAGGTTACTACCAAATGCCCCTTACTACAAACCCATTTATCCTTCTTTCTTAGCATCGCAATGCTCTCTTGGCTGACTTCTTCTTGGCTCAAACCTTCTCTGCCTGACTGCTTTACCCAAGTCTTTCAGTGGATTTCTTCTCTTCTTTCAAGCATCCCATTAATGTAGTCGATGTCTTCTCATGACACACATTGCCCAGGTAATTTCATCCATTCTTTTGGCCTCAACTACCAACCATTTTCTGATGACTTCAAAATCTGTATTTCCAGTTCAACTCTTTCTCATGAGTCCCTGGTCCATTTGATCAACTATTACCACCTATTTCTTCACAAATATTTCAAATTCAACATATCTAAAACTGGATTCACTATATTTCCTTCCAAGGCTTCTAATATTAGTATTTTCATTTACCCAGTTACTGAAATTAGAAATTTGGGAGACATCTTAAACTTTCTTTTCTCCTTTACATGCCAACTTCTCATCAGTCACATGTTCAGAGAAGCATAGATCTTTAATGGCAAACTACTCACAAATATAAATGAATAAATTCTTTTGTGGTGTTCAGAAGCTATTAAATACAGTAAACAATGTAATTTACTAAAGTGGTAGGTAAAAGAATAAGATCAATCAGGTTTTGAAATGAATAAAAACCATTTTTCGTACCTTTCCCAGTTGTAGAGGTTAATATTGATCTGGATTGCTTGAAAAACAAGGCCAGCCTGAAGAAGTACTATTTCAGCCTCCTGTATGTTCCCACTAAGCATTAATATGTGGGCCATTTTTGATTCTTTAGATGGAAGATCTTTTATAAAATTGATATATTTAACCTTATCAATCTAAGAAAAGAAAAAAAAATTTGAATGGACAGTAACAGAAAAGTAACAAACTGTTGTAAGAAAAACACACATATATGCAGATAAGTAAACATTATTTACTTCACCAATTGCTGCGTAGGCTATTTCTGCAGTAGTCATATCTCGATTAGCAACTGCCATAGCAGCTAGGCAAGCCCACATGGTTTGCTCCTAAAATGAAGTATGAAAACAATTATCTCAACGGCATGTCTGAACTGCCTTAAAATAAACTGATTTAAAATATAATAAAATTATATTTTAATTAAAAATAAAAAATTACTGAGCATGGCACCAAAAGAACTAATAATTCAATAAATTAATGATGTGAAAATTTTATTGTAGCTACTTCATTAAAACATATTTTTTAAAATATTTATTATTTTTGACAGAGATATAGAGAGACAGAGGCAGAGAGAGACAGAGAGAAGGGGGAGGACCCAGAGCAGTCTCCATAGTTGTACATCATCAGTTGTCAACATGGTTTCATTCCACACAGGTGGGCCAGGGCTGTGCAGAGCGGGAACTGGGCTGGGGGCCTCCCATATGGGAAGCACACCCCAGTTCAACATATGGGTTCACTTGGGTCGGGGTCAGGATTCAATCCTCAGTCCCCGGGGCTGCAAAGTGAGCACTTAACCCACTGAGCCAACCCGGCTTCCCCCATTAAAACATATTAATAACACAGAGAAAACTTCTTTTGAATAAAATTTTTAAAAATTTTCTAATTATCAAGATTTGTTTTTGAACTTATAATATACTTTTAAGATAACAAGGTTTAAACCCTTCAGCCTTTTTGATGAGATGCCAAAGAATACAACTTACAGGGAATTTGAGGAGTACTGAGGTTCTTAGATAATACTATTATAACAGATTGCCACCAACAACACATTATAAGAAAAAGCATCAAAAAGTCATTCAACAAAAGTGTATTCTAAGGAATGTTAACCAATGGTCAATAAAAGAGTTTTGTGGTTTAAACATACTTGGAAAATACTGGACTCAACCAAGTTGGGAAATGCTGATCTAAAGCAGAGCTTCTTCACCTTAGCTGCACAAATCATCTGAGGAACTTAAAAACTCTGCCCAGGCCTCTCCCCAGATTTAAAAAAATTAGAATCTCTGTGAGGATAGAAGATAGGAATCTGACTTTCTAAAAGTTCCACAGAAGACTTTTATATGCATCAATATTAAGAAACTGGGAAAGCTGGGATGGCTCAG
Organism: Craseonycteris thonglongyai; assembly: GCA_004027555.1. Taxonomy (NCBI): domain Eukaryota; kingdom Metazoa; phylum Chordata; class Mammalia; order Chiroptera; family Craseonycteridae; genus Craseonycteris; species Craseonycteris thonglongyai. Next base: position 18,333 of record PVKE010028329.1, on the reverse strand, counting down.
TGGGTTAAGTGCTCGCTTTGAAGCCCTGGGGACTGAGGATCGAATCCCGTCCCCGGCCCATGCGGACCCACATGCTGAACTGGGGTGTGGCGCCAGTTCAGTTCTTGCTGGGACCTATGTGGGAGGCTCCCAGCCCAGTTCCTGCCCTGTGCAGCCCTGTGCCCACCTGTGGAGTGAAACTATATGGAAAACTAATGTCAACTATGGAGATTGCTCTGGGCCCTCCCCCTTCCCTCTGTCTCTCTCTGTTTCTGTTTCTGTCTGTCAAAAATCAATAAAATAAATCTTAAAAACAAAAAGAAACTACTCATTTAAATTATAGCTTTTTCAGAGAATAAATCACAAAGTATCTATTCCCCTGTATCATTCATGTTTCACTTAATAAAGAGACATGATTCCAATTGCATATTTTCCCAACTCTTAACTGTTACCATTTCTTATCTTCACAAAAATATTGTGTAAACTTATATTAATATAAACAATATAAACACAACTGTGAATGTGAAATGTGAAGTACCTTAACAAAGCGACAAAGTCTTACAGCATCTTCCCATTTTGAACTGCTTACATATTCATGGAGAATAGCAGGATATGGTGATATGCTGATGTGAACCAGTGAGCCATCAGCTCTTCTTATAGTTACCTGATTTCCAACAAAACTCACAATATGGGGGTTTTTACTAAATTCACTATTGGAAGAAAGTTCAAAGTGAAATTTATATTAGCATAATTTTTCATATATATTAAATTTGGGGAGTTGACCCCTGACATACAAAGTCTCCAAACTCCAAAATGCACTTCCAAAAAAGTTAATTCCAAGAAGAATGTATATACTCAAACACTGGAATCTAACTAGCTATATACACTTGGAGCAATATATACAGTTTAAGTATATATGGCAAAATTATTACATATGTGAGAGTTATTCCAAAATGTATTCGAAATGATCTTTTTTTTTAGTCTCAAGGTGAATCACACATATGATTAAATCACTTAGCTTTAGCTCTTGAAAGTATTAAAGCACAAGCCATTAAAAATTAAGCTGATTTCAAGATATTATCATCATAAAAAAAAGGTGAATTTTAAGTAAAGTGATAACTTTTCATTAGTTTAAATACTTTTAAGTGATGATTCTCCGGTATTGCTAAGGTTGTGAACTTGCATATTAAAAATGAACTCAAAATAGATTTGCAAGCTAAGGCTTAAGAGTTGAGAAGCCTTTGTATTCCTATTTTGTCAAGAGTGAGAGATCTTGCAATTAGAGAATTTAGAAATATAAATATATTTGCCTTTCTGAAGAATATTAAAAAATTTTAAAGCTTCTAAGTAATTTCACATTTTTTTCTATCTCTAATATTAATTTTAAAATTCAATTCTACATTGAATTCAATGTTAGAGCACAGACATTGCTCAAATCTTAGGGTTAATGATAATCTGAGACAGAGTAACAGTTGTCACAAGGTTATACTAAAAAGTATCTGGAGTGCCTATTATTAAATCACTATACTACACTGGAAAAAAACTACCTGAGTTAGCATTAAACAACATTAAGCTTGAAAATTATATTCATATAAGGAAAATTATATTCATATGAGAAACAAATAAATATAACAGTATTATCCAACATTTACAACTTGGTTCCCATCACTTAAGTCTCACTAAGATAGCTTTAGCTGAACAAATGAGTTGACTGAGTAAAGTGAAAGATAGATAACTTGCAGGATTAAAATTAGAGGCAAAGACATGACACTCTTAAAGTTTTATTTACCACAATAAACAGTTCTATGCAGTAATGTGTTACCTTGCATCCCTTTCATATAATGTTTTAGGCAAAATGTCTCTGTCCACATAAGCTGTATTGGGGTAATACCACACTGTAAATCGAGTATCTTGAAGTCCACAAAGAATATTGCATGTATCACTCCACGCCAAAGTATGCACCATTGTCCCTTATTTTTAAAAGAATATTAATGTACTATTAGTTCCACTATATTGTAAATATTCAAAAGATATCTTTAAAGTCAGCTATCATTAAGACCCCTTCTAATTTCTGGTAAATATGATTCTATTTGTTGATCACACAATGTTGAAAGCATATACAAAAATTCACATAAAAATTTACAGAAATATTTGAATATCCTACCCAGAACTATTGTTTTTAAATTGCAAGTCTTTCTTCAATGCCAGTTTAGCTATAGCAGCTAAAGACTTCCTATTAAAAACGGAGTTAAGTAGCTAATAAATGTTATGGGATCAAAACATTATTCAGATATTCATTCAAGCAAGTAAGCTATTTAGTATACTATATGACAGAGCATATCTAATAAATTAAAAGTAATTAAAATTTTAAATGTATTACAACTATTTTACCAAGTTTGATAATTTGTTCTTCCTTTCCAAATCTTTTCACTGATGTGATATAGAGATCTCTATTTTTATCAATGAAAGCAATTTTTCTGTCAATGGTAAGTCCTTTCTGATCCAGAGAAAGTTCCAAAATTTCATTCTAAAATTAAAAATGAAAATACTGGATTAGCTTTAGTGCTCAAAATTAAAATTAAAATTGTTTTAATTAATTAATTAAAGAACATTTATTTAAAGATCGATTAACTATACCTCTAGTACCGTACTTATAGGGACAAAATGTTCTTGTTAAATAACTTTAAACTGCTAATACACTAATAATTCAAAAGCTATAGTAACATGTACGTTTTTGGTTTGTTTGTTTACCAGGGAAAGATGCTCCTTAGAACACTACAAAATAATGTATACTTTGAAATTCTGTAAGCTGAGAAACTCTTCCTTCCATCTTAGTAGTAAGGGTAAAAGGGTAAGGCAAGTCTTAATATCACTTGAGAGGATCAACTTTGATTAAGCTTCTCATACCAAAATTTACTCTAAGTAGATTGCCTATATTTTAAAGATTTTGTAAGAACTGATTTATGGGAATAGCTTATGTTTTTAAGAGCCTTGCATTTTATAGATTCTTTCATATTCATTTCTTGTGAGATAGGAAATTACCTTTTGATATAGGTATATTCACTTTGCAGATGAGAAGACTGAGATCCACAGCCATTAAGTTATTTTGCTCAGAAAAAGCTGGTAATAAACATACCTAGAATTTACAACCCAGACTTCAGACTGCACAATTAGTGATCTGTCTATAAAAGCAAAGTATTTCTGGCATATTGCAGCAATCTACTACAGTATTATACTAGCTACTGAAATGAATTGCCTTATAATTTGGAAACGGTTCAGTATGGATCTATTTCAATTAAATTCAAGGGGGATTTGTTTACTGCTAACTTTGTCTGAAGACTTCCTAGGATATGTGAATTCAACAAGAATCGTGATCACACCAAATTATTGTATCTAAGTATACTATCATAACATCTTTAAAAAGCGAAACAAAACACACATACACCCCTATCCAAGGTGATGGATCAGGATAGCCATTTTTAAAACAAATTCTTCTCAACTTTGGAAATACCATGAATTGTACTTTAAGGAAGAAAAGAATGTTCCATGTATGTCAAGGTATGTGTAAAATAGAATTCTAGGTATTTTCACAACAGAAACCTTTCATAGAAACTGATCTCTACAATAAATAATTACATCACCCCTAGCAAAATTACCTAGTACATTTTTTAAACACTGTTAAGCAGATATGATTCTCCTCTCTAAGAAATTCAAAATCAAAGATCAACAATAATAATGCCTTTGTACATACTGGGGGAGTGTTTCCTCTTTCTCATTTCCTCTTCATTTAGCAGGACTTCCTCATTTTCCTCTTGTCCAGTCCTACTATGTCTACACTTGTTCTGTTCCTCCTGGGTCACTCTTTGCAGCAGGACATGAAAGCAGCTTCATGCTCACTTAAACCTTCTCCCTTGCCCTACACTACTATTCATTTAATAAAACTCAGACTTGAGTCCTAGTTTTGACTGTGTTAATTATTTGGGAAGGTCTGGGTTTTAGTTTCTTCATATACTATAAAATAAAATAGACTGAGTGACTTTTTCTATAGCAAGTCAAATTTTAAAATCATTTGTGTTATATGAATATACAAGGCAAATAGATAAAAATATCCTGTGCAACTGAGTGAAGTGTGACATGAGGAAGTCACCTCCATTCCTACAATGAAATTTAACTTTCTTACACTTAGGAAGTGTTTTAAAAAGAATTATCAAATTTAAAGAATCTCTGAGATTCTTTACTAAATTTAGACTCTCATTTCAATATTGCTAACAAAAATAATGGCTGCATCTTGAAAAGCTGAGAAATTTACTCTCTTTATATATGTTTAATCCTATTGAAAAGGAAAAAATCTGCTTACATGATCTTGGTTTTAAATGATTATAATGGAGAGAATGAGAGGAAACAGGTATCTCATGTATTACTAGTAAGAACATAAATTGATATAATCTTTTTGTAAGATAGCTTGACAATGTTTACTAAAATTACAGATGTTCATATCCTTTAACCCAACAGTTCAATAATTTATCCCACAGATACACTCACACTTGTGCAACAAGATACTATATATGCAAGGTAAGTCAGCTTGGCAATATTGTAATATCTAGTAAGAGACTGGAAACAAATGTCCACCATTTGGATACAGGTTAAAAATAAATTTTGATACATCCATAAAATGTTATACTATGTGGGGGAGAGGGGAGGAATTGAGAAGGCACTCTGATATGGAAAGAACTCCAGAAATAATAGTATTGTGTGAAAAAAGCAGGGTGCAGACTTCATTTGCAGTTTTGTAAAGGAGAGACAAAAAAAATAGTAGTTTTGTTTGTGCACTAAAAATCTCTGGAAGGATATATAGGGGATTAATAACAATGGTTACTTATTTGGTGGAAAGCAACTGTCATAATGAGAAATGGTATAATAGGGAGACTTCCTTATTGCATAATATGTGCTTTTTAATTTCTGAACTATATGAATGTACTTATTTAAATTTAAAATTAATAATTACAAAAAGAAGGTAATAAGTAAAGTAACCACTAGTAGCACTGAACAATAAATAGCATTAAAAGCATCTTTAAACTCAAATATATCACTTATTAGCACGATAATAAAATGTGCTGTACTTATTTTAAGGAGCAAAATCAGAAACAAATAAACAGTTCACAATTCAGGGTCTTTTTGTATCTCTACAGAATTTTTTTCTTTCAGTTTAACTACAGGCTTAAAACCTAAGAAAATGTTGGTAAACAACAGGTCATTAGAAAAACTGCAAGCTGTTTGGAAATACTATAAACACATTTTAATGTACTGATAGGTGTTAAAAGTTTAATTAAAATAGAACATTTTACTGAAAAGCAGTAAACAGCCCAGACAATAGACATATAAGTCAGATCCTTTATTCAGTTAATTTGCATATATAGGTCCTTATTACAAAGTTCACTTGTGCTTAGTCTTTGTGACATTTTTAGGCAAAATACTCTGTAGAATGCATACTAGTTTTAAATATAAAACTAGTTTCTATGTTTTCCTTCTTAAAAGGAAAACACTAATTTTAAAAAGGAAGTAAATAAATAGTGGTTATTTACATTAAAAATAGCTAATGTCCATTACCTTATGAGAAAGAAGCTTCCCGTCACCTAATGGTTTTCCAGTTGATGCCTCAAAGAGGAAGATTACTTGAAAAAAAGTAGAACATTAGTTAATGTATTATATTAGAATTTTTATTGGTAAATTTCAAAGGATGTATCATAATCCTCATGAGAATTTATTTAACTCTGTGGCCCAGCACAGAACAGCAGTATAAAATTCCTAGTCATTAATGGGGTCATAACTCTTATGAAAACAGTGTGACTGAATACTTCTTCCTTAAAACATACATTTCCTTGTGGGGGGAGGTGGGAGTGGGCACCAGATATATGGTGGTGGCGGGGGGACCTGATTCTGGGAGGTGGGCACATAATGCGATGCATGGGGGATGTGATGTGGAGTTGTACATTGGGAAACTATCTAATTGTTACCAACCAATGTCACCCCACTAAATTTAACAATAAAATATAATAATAAAAAAACAAAAACAAAACATACATTTCCTAATTTGAATTGTTATTAATGGTACAGCATCAGTGCTCCATAGGATCAATCAATAATGGCAAGTCCAAATCTGGATGCAATTTGTAATTTTGATAACTTTGATTTAAACCAATATAACATCACAATCATATTTCACAAAGGAAAAGCATGTTAAGTGCCTACTATAAAGAGGGTGCCAAAAAAAATGTATACAGATTTTAAGAAAGGAAAAAAAAACTATATTAAAATTGTCAATAATACATACCAGTAACAAAAGATGAATACAAGTCACGTTTGACTTTTGCAAGTACAAGAGATGCTCAAAGTGGTTACCATCAGCATTTTATGTAATACATAGATAGCATCTCTTAAAATGCATATACATTTTTTGGTCACCCCGGGTATATAAATAATACCAGCTGATATGCTATGTACTCTTCCTTTAATTCCTGTGGTCAGTCTAATTTGTCTGGTGTTTGTTCTGGGTTCCTAGCTTGAACACTTGGAATTTCCCCAGTGATAGGAGTCTTTGTTATGCTAACAGTGTTACTCTCAGTAGAACAGATGCTGCCTCTGCCCCCTTTTCTGTTTCATCAAAGGCTTCTCCGTATCTCAAACATGACATTGGTATTAGTGGCTGATCTCCTCTTCTTAAAAAATTCTTAGGGGAAAAAATACTGTCGAAGTGTTTGTCTTTAAGTAATTCCAGAATTACTTCAACCCATGATTCATCCCAAGTGGAGTAATTTTATGACTGAACATACACATAGGATTACAAAAATGAAAAGACAGAAATGATATGAAAAGACAGAGTTGTCAGGAAAAAAAAATTGGACAATTTATAAAGATTATAAAAATGCTAAAAATATGTATAACATGATATTTAAATTCCAGAGTAATCACACTTTTAGTGTATTGATTATTAACTTTTAATAAACCTTAGGATAGTAAGTTTGAGGTCACTGCTCATATTAACAGAGAAAATCATGGGCATCTTCTAAGATTTCCAATTATGCTGAGAAAGGTGAAATATATATATATAACAGAATTTTAAATTAAGCGTAGAAACAAAATTAGAAAATTTTGGCTTCCATTTTAATAAATGCTTTGGGCTTGGCTAAATCAAGCTATTTTCACAGCTATACAAACTAATATCATTAAGAAAATAAAAGCTTTCCATCCTTTTGCATACTGCACATAATTTAATGAGCTGGAGGTATAAGGATATATTCGTCTACTTTCCACACTATTAGTGGTCCTGATCTGTAAGAGGCTGGACCTGTTTAGTGTTAACATGTAACAGAAACTGATAGAACAACTAAGGAGTTGGGAGCTGCGAGTTGCTTCTAAATATAAGTAACTGCTCTCTAATTTGTACTCCCTCCATACCCAGACATTTGTTTCAAGTAACCACCCACACTAATATTACAGTGAATCTGTGCAAGGTGGATGGAGAGAAGAAGGAAGTTAAAAGCAGTACCTCTACTACTTAGTCTATCACCCATGTATTTATTCAGCAAAACAAAATTACATGATTATCTTGCTCAACAATCAAAATTTCTGTAAGAAAAACAAAATTTATCAACATATAAATCAGTATTTCTGAAATGTTATAATTCTTTGAAACTATATAATTCTATGAATTATCAAAGGATTAAAGAACAATTAAATATGTTTGAGATGTAAATTAACTATAGAAAAATTCAGAATATAGCAGATTTAGTTGGAAACAGACATACTTATTAAAGCTTCTACCTAAAATATGTGGTGTTGAATAAGAAAAGTATTAATAACACATAGTGATTACTGGGATTTTTCAAATGTAAGTTTATTGAAGATAAAAATCTGACTTTGTAATTATCATTATTATTATTATTATTATTATTATTATTAAAAATTACACAGCGATCTTAAATCTGTCTGCTATCTAGATACTAATTTATTTCATTCTCTTTTCTTCTTCTTTAGTTAGAAAGGAAGTCCTTAAAAACAAAACAATTACCAAATGTCCTCTTCTCACAGAAGGCCTAAGGCATGAAGAGGTAGGCTAGCTTTATTTAGGAGAATTATATTTCCTACCAGTATGAGAGGTGATGCTATCTTAAAGTACAGAAATTTTAAAAGTGGGACAGTTTCATAGCTCCTGAATTAGGTCTTCCATGGAGTGAATTAGTAAAATTCACAGTCAGGTCAGATTTTATTTGGTAACAAGTCACAGTAAGGAACAATGTTTAGCAATGTGTATTAATAGGGATTTTTTCCACTAGGCTTCAGGGATCACTCACTCCCACTCTTCCCTCACTGGTTCCTCCTCCTCTTCTTACTCACATCTAAATTTTGACATGCTCAGTCTTTGGTCCTCTTCTCTCTTTACACAAGCTTCCTGGGTGATTTCATTCAGTGCCATGGCACCATCTGTGCACACCAGTGACTGCTAGATTTATATCTCTAGTCCCCACCTCTCTCCTGAGGCCTGGACTTGTTTATCTTACTGTTTACTTACCATCCAGGGTTAGGTATCTAAGAAACACTTAAACTTACCTTACCGTGACCAAAATAGAACTCTTGGTTTGTGGACCTCTAAGCGTCTTCCATCTCATTCATCCAGGATAAGAACCTAGGTCCTAGGTTAATATGCTTGCCTCTTCTCATTCCCTCATGCCCATATCCTTACCATGGCCAAGTCTTTACATGATTTGGCTCCTGTTTATCTCTAGGTCTTCTGCTCCTGCAACTCTCTAACTCAAGCTGATTTAGTCACATGGCCTTCTGACAGTTCCTTTTTGCGTGACAATCATTTCCACCTTAGAACCCTTGCACCTGAATAGTCATTCCCCTCTCCCACCTCCAGAATTCTCTATTTCCTCACCCTGCATTAGTTTTCCTCACAGCATGAATCATTACCTGACTATTTTTTAAATATATTTGTTTGTCTTGTTCAGTACCGTACCATCAACTTCTAGAAAAGTAGTGGGCACACAGTACTCAAAAATATTAGTTGAATAAATGAAATAGTGATACAACAACACTTAATAAAATGATTTAACTGTACTATGCAACTGTAAAACACCTGACAATTTATTTAAAAATACTAATGTAGTCTAGATTTTTATCTGAAATTTTTAATTTTTCATAACTTCCATCTTTCTTAATTTAAAATCCTGATTTAAAATGCATGTGAGCAAAATAAGTAGTATAATGAAGCACAATATTTTATTGTTACTGAATTTTAAAACAAGGGAATATTAAAATAAATCAATAAACTTAAAAATGAACAAATCTTTTTTGGACTCACAGATTTGAATTCAAACTCTCTACCAATACCTACCAAATATATAAAGATTTATTCCTTACCGCTAAGCTTTGTAATTATTGTGTTAATATCTATTTATTCCATCAATTAAGTATAACAACTTTACATATAGTATGACAACTTTAGTTCTTTCATTAATTCATGATTAGGACAAATTAGGAAGCTTATAATTTTTTCATATAAAGTTAACATATTAATAGATGAGAAAATGAAAGTTAATTTATCAAAATTTTACAGAGCTCACAAATTTCATGAAAATTTGGCATAGAAGATTATAAAAATGTACTTACTTTTTTCATCAGCTTTATCTTTTATTGCTATGGTATCATTACTCAGAGACACAGTCTGTGCATTCAGAATATCTGTTCTCATTCCAGGAAATTTTGGAGAAGAAATGAAGCGCCCTTCATAAGAATATAAATAGATACCACTACCATCTACAAGAAGAAAATGCCTAAAAAATAAAAACACACTCTCAAATAGGATTTTACTATATCTTTATATGAGAGAGTAGTTTATTCTTTGGGAAACTCTAATCTTACAATTAAAATACTAAGTACACAGATACATATAAAATGAAACACACAAATAACCTGATTGTTTTGGTTTGTTTCTAGGTTTCGGTTTTTGATGGAGGTAGGAGAAGAAAAAATGAAAATGTCCATAATCACCATCTATATACTAAAATGTTGATTTCTTTTACATTATACTAGCAATTTATTTCCTTTCCTAAACAAGCATCTCTATAAGAAGGCAATAAGAAAATCTTACAGTTTACAACTCAGTCATTTTAATACCAGATCCTATTAGTTTCATGAAAGAGTATTAATATATATTTCACAATTAAAGATTATGCTAAAGACAGTTAAAGATTAAATACTGGCTAAAGTCTAAAACAGTGAAAAAAATTAACATCAGGGCCAGCATTTATTAAAATAAGATTTTTTAAAGATTTATTTTATTAATTTTGACAGAGACAGAGAGAAGGGGGAGGGTCCAGAGCAGTCTCCATACTTGCACATGGTGGGGGGGGGGGCAAGAATCGAACTGGGGGCCTCCTGCATGGGAAGCACACCCCAGTTCAGCATATGGGTCCATCTGGGCCAGGGCTGGGATTCAATCCTCAGTCCCCAGGGCTTCAAAGAGAGCGCTTAACCCACTGAGCCATCCTAGCTTTCCCAAAATAACATCTTTTGATGTTAAAATAATATAGTGAATTTCAGCAAAGTATTTGTACCTAAAACAAAACATTTTTTAAACAGGGACTAGGGTTCATTTGCTATGTTGACAGCTATATTCAAGGCACAAGGGTTCTGTGTAGCTAATATTTTTGTTCAGTCAAATGAAAATATTTATGGCTGTTATTTTTTCTTTGAAAATTTATAAACATTGAAAAAAACAATTCAAACAATACAGAGAAAGCAAAAGCTCTCTTGCAAGCCTACCTCCATAAAGAAAACTTACAGTAAACAATGTATGAATATAACATAACTTTACTTAGTTAACATTCCTAATGGACTTTTATTTCAAATTATTTACTGTTTTAAAAACTGTCTACAGTCTATAACCATCTCTGTACCTCTACCTTATTTATTTCCTTAGTACATCTTGAAGAAATGCAATTATTGGATCAAAGGCCTTATACTTTAAAATGTTTAATATGTATTATTAAACTGCCCTTTGAAAGGTTGTATTGATTTACACCATAATACTGCTATATTGGAGTGCCTATTTCCTCACTGCTGACACATTATTACTTTTTTAATCTTATGCTCAAGGTTTTAATATCCTTAATTCAGAACTATTTCTTGACTCAGGGATTGCTAATGGGAACAAATAGGAAATAAACAACAATACCAATGAAAAGTTAGTATATAATGAATACCAAATATACATTTTAATTAATACTTGAATATTAGTCTATTTTATTTAATTGAAAGGCTTGGCCCTTACACAATAGTATATGAAAAAAATATTTGCTAATGTTGATAAAGTAGCACATCATATTAGTATATAGTCTGTCTTAGTCTCAGTGCTAAAAGTATTCTTTCTTCTAAATAAGACATGACAGCTTTTAACCTACTTATGTGTAAATACTGTGTTTCAGGGGCAAATATATCTAAATGTACAAATAAGACTAGCAATAGACAGTAAGTAAAATATTCTTTATTTATCTAAGATTTTATTCCATTAATTTATGCCTTTACTAAGAGCATATGCAATAAATATTTATAAATAATGTATAAAGAAATTGATTTGAAACTGTTCAAGTAAAAACAATTTCAGAAATTTTTTTTAATTAAAAACAATTATTAAATTTATTGCGATGAATTGGTTAATAAAACAGGTTTTAAGTGTACAATTCTATACTACATCAGCTGTGTATTGCATTGTGTGTTCAGCACCCAAAGGCAAGTCTTCTTCCATTACCCTAAGAAATATGGCTGACATCTTAACTTTTAAGTGACAAAGATATCTTTTTGTTTTAAAGTTTTATAATATAACTAAATAAATTATATATCAATTTCATCAAACAGATGATAAAAAACTTGACACAGTCATTTTCTTGATTACTCAGGGTCATCAATATGATGATCATACTCTTCAGTAACTGGTTAACTGACAGCTTTGATACTCATGAGAATCTGTTGGTGCCTCAGAATAATTGTCCACTCAGCTACACAGTTCTGTGCTTCAAGTTTTCTCTTTGCTCCCTTGCCAGGCAGTCATTTTCTTCCTGACATTGTGCCAGTCTCAAAGAGCCCTCTAGCACCATTCTTCTTCTGGTTTGCTATTTATAAACAGCTGTGGGCTAGAAAACCTGATTATAAACGCTATTAAGAGCTGCTTAGGTGGTAAGTAAAGGGATGAGAAATAAACTAATACATAGTTTTAGTGCAAAGATTGCCATAGGTAGTTACTTTAGATAATTGTCTATATTTTCATATTTATTCCAGGTTTTATTGGGTTGTGGCTAAGTCTAATAGGTTTTATTGGGTTGTAGCTAAGTCTGACTTATGATCAGTAGGGTATCACTGTACTTGATAGACTGATTGACAGTTTTCATGGATTCCTGAGTAATTACTATTCCATCCTTACTCAACAGTTAATTGGTCTAGAAATTCTTAGTCCTGGTCTTGGTAGAAAATATTATTTTTCAAACTTCAGGTCACAGCCTAGTAGTGGTTCATAGAATCAGTGAGTTTCAACCAGTATTTAAAAACAAAAACAGAAAAAAATATAAAATATAGGAACCATGAGGTCAAAACTATTCCATAGTAATTTGCCGGTTTCACTCTCATTTTCTCATGTCATTACTCTGGTATTTACTTATTAGTTTATTTTCATAATTTTTTATTAAATTAGTAACTTCTAAATCTCAATTTTAATTTCTAATATAGTAAATGGTGACATATATATGTTATTTTGAGTCCAAGAGCTTATTCTCTTACATTTCTCTTTTAAAATGAATAGTAAAAACAGATATGATTCCAAATGACTAATGTACCATTCTGTAAATGGCATGCTTTAAAGTATTTTACTGTGATTTAAAATATTTTAATCTCAAATTCAATGATAAAACATACTAAACAAATTACCTTTCTGCCTGCAGAATTAAACTAACAGTTCCTTCTTTGAGATCAAAGATAAGTGGTGTATTCCAGTTCTTCATCCTAAAAGACAAATAAAATGGATATTTGTTAACATTTAAAATACTAAATAACTTTCTAATAAGGAGCTAGGTACTCATTTATATTTTTTTATTATTATTTTTTGTATTCATTTTAAATAGATGCCTTCAGTTTCACAATAACTTTATATATATTTCTATTATAGCAGGTGACACATTGTTCTGAAATTATTTACTTTATTTTTGTATCCCTCACTGGAAGGCAGAGACTGTATGTCCCCAGCACCTAGCATATAGTAAGCATTCAATAAAGGTTTATTGTACATATCACAATTAATGAATTGAGGAATCTTAAGTATAAGTCCAACTTCTGTCATTTGTTAGGTCTATGATTTGGGCAAATCATCTAATGTTTTCCATATGAAAAACAGTAGCAGCATGGCATAAAAAGGGATGAGTTTTTGGCTAGACAGATCAGGATTAAAAACCTTGTTTTACTACCTGTCTGCCATATGATCTTAATAAGCGCAACCACCTATGCATTATTTGTGAAATGAAGCTCACAAAAGTATTTAGCTAACTGCCTGTTATATAGCAGATACTGAACAAACAGAAAATTTGGTAATAATAACATGATAAAAATGATTTTTCCTGTAAGTCTCCCAATATTACTGTTGGACTAAATTAAAAGATGTTTGTGAAGCATTCTGAATACTATATAGAAGTAAGCTATACCATACTTATTGAATAAATGGATGAACAAATGAACACATAACTCCTTTGGTTTTTACAGTATAATATGATTCAAAGATAGAGATGGGTGGAGAGAACATTTACAACCTGAAAAGTCTATCTGAAAATAATCAGTTGTTTCACATTTTAAAACATGTTTGGTTACTCCTGTGACTATATACTCTGAATCTCTCTCAATTACTCTCATGGAGGCAATACTTTAAATCTCATATTCAGATCCAGAAGATGGGGAAGGAAAAGGCCTCAGTGAGCAGACACACTGGTGGGAAATTAACTGTGGCTAATGCAGAGTCTGATACCCATTTCAATAAGTAAATGCATTCATAAAGCAAAACAATGAATAAATTGCTACTAATAATGAGTAAATCTGGGATTCATAGCTATGATAAAGATGTGCTTTTCGTATTTCAGAAAACAACACCATGGTATGCTTCATTTATGAAATCATTAGAATTAAGCAAATTATATTCAAATAATAATACTCAAAACTTATCATTTCCAGATTATTTCATTACAGTTTACTGCACATGAGATTATTTACATCTATTGCATACAGACAGTGGCAATACTATATAATGACTTGCTACTGTGCTTCCCCCCTCAGTTCTGCTTCCAGTGACAATGGTGACACAGCTTGAGATTGGCCATAGACATCTTACATCATAGAAATCTGCAGATGATATACATCAAGTATTTTTGTTTTCAGAAAGTCAGCTGTTCAGATTTATTAGCACACACTGAATTACTGTTTTAAAAATACCAACTATTGGGAAAGCCAGGATGGCTCAGCAGGTTAAGCGCTCACTTTGAAGCCCCGAGGACCGAGGATCGAATCCCGGCTCCAGCCCAGGCAGGACCCACATGCTGAACTGGGGTGTGCTTCCCAAACGCAGTGAGGCCCCCAGTTCAGTTAAAAAAACACACACCAAAAAACCAACTAGTATGTTGTTAAAGTTTTAGGTGCAAGTTTTTTGAATGTGTTGAATCACTCCCTGCTTCCTAATACAAAATATACTGCATATATTTTCTTTCATCATTTCTGGACAACTCTGGATTATCAATATGAATATCCATGATTACTCTGGGCTATGATGTTAAGCCTAAATACCTGTGTGTGTCCTTATGGAATACCTTTCAGACTGTTTAAAGCTACTAGCTTAGGGTGACCAGACATCCTGCTTTTGGCGGGACAGTCCCAATTTTTAACAATTTGTCCCGCGTACCGCGGCATTTTAAAAAAGTCCCAATTTCTGGAAAGAATGCACGACAAGCTAGGGAACAGCAGGAGATAGACCAAATTTTTAATCAAGAACCCCACCCCCCCACCCCCCCGCCCGTCAATGGTGTCCCGCTTTACCAATGTTAAAATCTGGTCACCTTATCTAGCTGCCCCTTTTTCCAGTGGTTAGAAGTTCCTTTTTCCATCATTTATCAGCTGTTCCTAATCTTCTCTGGGCTTTGAAACAAAATTACACGAAAGTCTTTAGAACTGTGAGTAAAGTAATAGTAAATACCATCTCAGAGAAGGTATTTTTTATTATAAGAGTGATTATTAACCTTTGATACACAAACTTTATTACATCTATTTTTACTGCTCATAGCTTTTTTTTTCTTTTTAAATCACTTCTTATTTGGGATTAAGTTCATGATAGATGAAATTTTGAGAAAGTACCGTTTAAACCAAACCATGTGGATATGAAAGCTTGAAAATAAATTCTGCATCACAGATAAAACTCTGGATTTTTAAGAAATGCAAGATGCTTACGAGAACACATAACATTGAAGAGACGTTGAAACAACTAAGTGTGCATAGTTCAAAGATGCTTTAATGACTCTATCACGAAATTCCAGTAAATCCACTGCATCACTAAGAACGTCACGAACCTATACAAGGTAAAAATGAAATACCAACAAACATTAAAATACATCCCACTTTTAATTAGATAAGTTAGCATGATTTTGAAAAAAAAAAAAAAATTCAATGTTATCTCTATTGCCTAATCATATAAAAAAAGAATTCAATACAAAGTAGGCATAAGATGACATATTTGTATATAAAAATCAACCAACAAAAATGTAGACAAAGAACACTTCTTAGCAATAAGTAGAAAAAGGCCTATGGAGATTTCTAACCTGCAAACTAATCTGAATGATGTAGCAATGGAGCAATAAGGTGAAAAATGCTATATAACACTGAGATATAGTTAAAGGAATACGATCTATATGAGTTAGAAAGAAACTACTATATAATTTCTGCCCAAAACAGTCAAAATGTATCTTTTTAGGGTTAGGTTTTACTTTAAAATTTAACTTCTAAAAAAAGATATAATAACTTTAAAAATCAAAAGTAGAGTAGGAGGTATTAGTAAAGAAACCAATAGCAAGGGAAGAAACCAAGCTGCACAGAGGGGGAGTAAGTATTTCCATATACATAAAAAAAACCCAGAGATAATATATAAGAAAGCTAAGCACCAACTAACAAAAGATTTGCCTTTGATAGTCAAAATTGTTATAAAAGTTTGTAACAGAATAAAGTTTGCAAGGATTTTAATACTTGGTAGTATCAGGCAAAAATCTCAAAGTTGATGGCTAATCTGCAAAAAATTAGGAAAAATATTGGGCAAGTAAAATTTATCTAATCTGATGAATACCAGAATGGGAAAGATATTATAGCAAGAGCTAAAAAATAGGAAAAAAAAAAAAAAAGATTAATTGTACCTAGACATTAATATTTCTTTAAATTCCCTTCAAGCTGCTATCATATTTCTAAATACAGTATAATGCAACAATTATAATATTAATGAAGAATGAAAGGGTATAGAAAAAAGACAGGAAGATAAAGTCAAATTTCTTATAAGTACTTCTTTGACATACTTCTACCTATAAGGCATATTATATTTTTATTATCTGCTCCTCAACTCCCATCCCCACCAAACTATAATCACCATGACAAGAGAGAGTAAAACTATATGTAATGCGTATATTCCTTGACTATTAGTCTTACTTCTAGAGTTCTATCCCAAAGATAAACAAGCAAAATGATGAAATAACATGCCCATGAGGCTATTGCTACACAGAGTACTAATGATAACATCAAAAGACTAGAAACATCCCTGATGTCTATCAATAACGGGTAAGTTGAATAAACTATGGTACACTCATAGAGTGGATATTATAACAAGGAATAGGGAAGGAATTCCTGTAAAAAGGAATAGGAAAGATCTATGGAGTAATCTTCAGGATATATTGTAAAGTAGAAAATGCAAGATGCAAATGTGTGTAACTGAAAGATATAAATGTGTGTATACTATGATACCTTTTATCTAATAAAGGGAAGGATATGCAAATATATGGACTTGTTTATATTATAAAAACAAAACAAGAAATCTAAAACAGTATTCAGTAACATATTATTAGAATAGTATTGATTTGTTATTTGAAACTATATCACCATTAATGCTTTCAGGAATCAACATTTTCATGTAAAAGAAAAGAGCTTCAAATAAAAAACCAAGCATAGGGGATGCTGGGATAGCTCAATGAGTTGAGCACTTGCCTTGCAGCCACAAGGTCCAGGGATGGAATCCCAGCCCGGGAAAGCCCATGTGCTGAATTGTGACACAACTGGTAACCACCAGGAGGACGGCGGTGAAGGTTCTCATCTCCCATGCGGGAGGTCCTCAGTTTGGTGCTGCTCTGCCCGACCCCACATCCACCTGTGTGGAATGAAACTACGCTACAACTAATGATGTACTACTATGGAGACTGTTCTGGGCCCGCCCCCTTTTCTCTCTCATCTCCTTTCAAACAATAAAGTAAAATAAAAATAAATAACTAATATGTATAAAATAATTAAGAAAACAAAAACAAAACAAGAATAAAACTCTGTAATCTTAAATCTGTATTTGAAACCCCAGTATACACTTATGGCATTTTTAAAAAGAAGTTTTAAAGATTTATTTTATTGTTTGAGAGAAGATGGGGGTGAGGGGGAGAGAAAGAGATAAGGGAGGAGGGCCCAGAGCAGTGTCCATAATTGTACATCATTAGGTGTGACATGTTTCATTCCACACAGGTGGATGTGGGGCCACATGGGGTGGAAACGGAACCAGGGACCTCCCGCATGGGAGGGGAGAAACTTGGCTGCAGTACTATCCCAGTGGTTACCAGTTGTGCTGCAGTTAAGTATATGGGTTTGAACAGGCCAGGAGTCAAACCTCAGACCTCACGATTGCAAGACAAGTGCTCAACCGCTGAGCTATACGGGGATCCCTTGTAACATATTTTTATCTGTCAAAAACAAATACATTTTTATCTTGAAGTAATGATCAAGCCAGTATCAATGAGCACACTTAGCACCTAGATTATGGTCTCTAAATAACAATCCCTCCAAAAGGAACAAGGTCTTCTTGGAAAAATGGCTGATTCAAAGTCTGGAACAGGAAATGTATAAAAGGAGCCTTGAGAACATCTTGCCAGAAACGTGAGCAAGGGAAAGCCGGGACGGCTCAGCGGGTTGAGCGCTCGCTTTGAGGCCATGAGGACCGAGGATCGAATCCCGGCTCCGGCCCAGGCAGGACCCACGTGCTGA